>JAUCNQ010118128.1:0-19068 GCA_032352715.1 Bougainvillia muscus
GGTATAAACGAAGGTACCCCAATCATAGCCCAATTGGGGCCCCCAATTGGGGTACCCTGCTTTTTGAGTAAACCCGTTTTGACGCCTAATAGTTAAATAATGGCTTGGTTCCAGACACACTGCGAGGGAGTCACATTTTAAAACTAAAGATCTAAAGTCTTAAGTCTACAATGATCATGCAAGCTGATCAGCAAGCTAAATAAAACCCTTCACTTGGATCATTTAATACCTTGTGGCTACCAAATCGTTATTTTTTTAACGTTAGTTGATTGAAGGTGGATGCTACTTTAGCATGATGATGGCTGCACATGCCTATTTTTTATATTGTGTTCTTCTTTTACTCCCTCAACCCAGGGTTGAAATGTCCTAATATGTCCCATCTTTCAGGGAAATGTCCTATTTTGTCCAAATTAATTTTCAAAAATGTCCTAAAAAGTCCTAAATTTTGAGGTGAAAATGTCCTAAAATCATAAAAATAAATACTCCAAGTAGAGTGGGAGGCCTGGTATAATAAACCTTCGTTACTAAATTTTGGATCGGAACTTAAAGATTTTGCTCACTTTTTGACGTTTTGAAGACGTCATCTGTCACATAATGACATCATCGTGAAATTTTTTACGCCACAGGACTCTTAATGTGATGTTAAACATTTGTGCCAAGTTTTATGTTCTGAAGTTGTTATTGAAGAGGGAGGCGAAAAGGCCAAATATCGAACAATGATTACGATGAAATTATGTGCCTGAAGTTTACACAATTTAAAGCAGTAATTTTGCAGCAAATGAGTGCAGATATTTACAAGATTTTTACAGGACATACATGTAACTTTGACATTTTACAGGGATGAAGAGTTCTCAATGCAATTAAGGCTGCATTGATATTTCGCGCCATTATTTTTCATATTTGATATATGCAGTTGACTTTTTCAGATTCCAAATGAAATTTGATGTTAGAAAATGCCTCGTTTTTGATTTTTCGATAATAACTACGGGAAATAAGGCAAGCAGTAGGTGTGTATGCGCGATTGCACACCTCTCACAGCAAGGCCTGTTTTACTTATTAAAGACAACTGTATTTGATAGTTATTTTCTTTTTTAGGAAAGCTATGTATTGAAGTCGTCCCAACATCAAAACTTGCATTTATATCTGAGCATTTATGTATTGGTTGTGGTATCTGTGTCAAGGTAACTTATCTAAAATGACATAAATTTCCGTAGTTATATCTAGTATTAATGAAGTCAAGATTGTAAAAACTGGTCATTGCACAAACAACTTAATTTTGCAAAGTTTCATATTATGCAGACCAGAATCACAGTTTCACAGGCTAATGCTTTTATTCATCAACTATATATATAGCTATTTTCTGGTTCTAAATTATTTTAAATTATCAGACTCAAGTTCACAAGTAATCTTAACTTGTAATTTCTTTAAACATGTGTTGATCAGCTGTACATGGTGGTAAAGCTGGAAAAGCTGGAAATGCTGGAAAAAGGGTTTTCGCGGCCTTTGGCTGGAAAAAGGCTGGAGAAAGATATACATTTTGGCCTTGTCGTAAATGATATACTTGCTTATGTTTCAGCCCTGCAAATGCTGTTTCCAATAATCTAGAAGCACACAATGTCAATTTTTTTCCTGCTGGATCACCTTTTCTTGTGCAAATCTTGCAGTTAACTTTTCTAGATGTTCAGGCTTTCTATATGTCTCTCTAATTTCATCGTATTGAGTCGCCTGCGTAAAATTTAGGCTGGATTTTCATAGCTTCTTCACCCATGAAGCTAGAATTTCATATACTTTTATGAGGGAAAAAGCTGGAAAATGATTTATTATTGGGGGAAAAGGCTGGAATTTTCTTAGAAATTTAATGTGGTCACCAACTGCAAGCCACAACTTCCTGGTTTGAGAAATTGTTCGCACTTCTATTGGTTTAAAACTTTTATGGTATTTGCTAATTTGTTATTTCAATATTCAGTGGCTATAGTGCATATAGCTTAATTGGAGATCATGGTGATAAATCACATATTTCTATCATTCAAGTGAAACTTACAATACTGAAATATTGATACTAGTCTTTCCTGGGTTAAGTTTTTTCTTCTTCAGTTGTAAGAATTTATATTTTGAATTTTAAACTTGCTTTGACCATAAAGTGAGGATCACTTAAGAACTGTCACAAAAATTCGCTTTACAAATTCGCTTCATTGATATCAATTTTCATCTCAGATGAATTGATATTGTGCATACTTGATATGGACAATAACACTTCTTCTGAGGTGAAAATGAAGCCATTTATTTGTGAAGTGAATTAAAGCGAATTTTTGAGGCGAACCCTTTGATTTTTGCACTAATACTGCATAATCTGAACTAAAATTAAAATCAAAAACTGTGAAGAGGTATATTAGTGATTTATGTTATTTAAAGCGTATAAACCTGAGGGGGGGGGGGGGGGGTTAAATGGTAAATGAATTTCAACACAGTGCCCTATTTAGTGCATCTATTTCATATAAAATATATATATAAAGTATTCGCCTTATGAATCTTTTTGGTAATTGGTGTCTTTTACGCCGATTTTGTGCCAATCTCTAAATTTTTTTCTAGAAATGTCCTTTCGAAGCCATTCACATTATCAACTTACCAAGTAACTTAGGAAAAGAAACGACTCATCGATACGGTGCAAATTCATTTAAGCTTCACAGGTAAGTTTTGTATAATGTGAAAATTGGTAATCCACATGAAAAAGTTCTTGTAAACTTTTTTACCTCTTAAACTGATTACTCATATTTATCTATGAAAATCAAATGACACATCTTTATTTAATCTCTTGGTTGAATTCAAACCTGTGCAAACTAGTACCCTTGTGTTACAAGCAAAGCCTTTTACTATCCACTCCAAATCAAGCCGTTCTCTAAGCTTGCACTCTGCTATAATAAGAGGAATTGGTGTGAAGTAGTTTTCTATCAGAATCTACAATCTACTAAAATTAGGTAGGCTTGGCATCAGTAACAGGAAAACAAAATTCGTATCAATTTTCATACAGATTAAAGTATGGAATGCACAAAGACACTTTTTCTGTAATGAAAATGTAACGATTTTGCGAACTAAAAGTAACATGAACCGATTAGCGCAGAAGGTACTGTAAATGCTATTTTATTTTGTTAGACTACCAACTCCTCGTCCTGGCGAGGTGTTAGGTTTGGTTGGTACGAATGGTATTGGCAAAACAACTGCTTTAAAAATTCTTGCTGGAAAATTAAAACCTAATCTTGGGAGATTTACTGTAAGTATTCACAATCCAAGTTCCCATTTTAAAAATAATCTTTTGTGCAAAGTATTTGAGGTTTTGTTGATAAAACGTTTACGAAGAGACAGTTAGGGACCGTCCACAAAATTCGTATCGCAACGTAATACAAACCATTTTCATCACAGAAGAAGTGTTTTTGTGCATACTAAGTATGCACAAAAAACGACCCTTCTGTATGAAAATTAATTTCTATACGAATTTTGTGGACGGCCCCTAAAATATTTGGCTTGACCAAAATAATGTATGATATCTAAAGTTGCACGAGTTTTTGAGACGAACCATAAAGATAAAGGTAATATTTTGAGATCAAAATCAATGTTCTTTGAGTGCCTTACATATCCATTACATCCATATAAGTATCTGCTTGACTACAAGACTTCAACAATATTTAGAGTAAAAAATGAATCAATCTTCGACAATTTTGCTATACGAAGTATGCACATTTCTGATAAGAAATTGATTTGGGTCGTCTTGAAAATTTTGTGGTCAATTCTTAATTTAGTTGTGTTTGTTTTTTAGAATGCACCAGATTGGGAAGAAATTTTAACATACTTCAGAGGTTCAGAATTACAGAATTATTTTACAAAAGTTCTTGAAGATGATCTTAAGGTGACTGGGCTGTTAATTGACCTTTTGAGAAAAGATAAATACTTATAAGAATACCTGTCGTGAATTTTGTTTATGGAATTTAAGACTTCGGCAGTATTTATCAGTGTTATGCATTGTAAAGGGTAGTTTGCTTCCCTAAGAGCTATCGCTGTTTACACTGCATAAAACCGATATCTTGTAAACTAAGGTTATATTTCCAAGTGAAGGATAAAAGGTTAGTTTGATTAGGGACCGTCCACAAAATTCATACCGAAATTCGTATCAATTTTCATGCAGAAGGAGTGTTTTTGTGCATATCAAATATGCACAAAAACACTCCTGTATGGAATTTGATACGAATTTCCATACTAATTTTGTGGACTGTCCATATTACTATGATACTATGAATAATACTATCCCTGTGTTTCTTATTTAATTATACATCTTATATGGTGACAGGCTTATTCTAGAAAAGCATGGCATGCATGTGATTTCAAAAATAATGTTGATATTGAACTCCTCCCTCCTCGACGGAGTTCGTTTTTGATATTTTATATTAAATGTTTTAAAAAAGTTAAGTAAGGGTAATCTTGCCATTACTCCATGAGGAAAGAAGTGTCTTGAATTTATAATTTTTATTATTTACTCTTGTAGGCTATCATCAAACCACAATACGTTGATCAAATTCCTAAAGCTGTCAAGGTTTGTTTCCCTTGTGTATATAGTACTTGTGCAATTCTTCCCAGATGTAGTTCTCGACAGTGTGACACATTTATAGCTGCTTTATATTTATAATTATATTAATTTATTTGTATAAAAACCATTCCAGAAGAAGTGTTTTCTTGTATACATTGTATGTACTAAGTTACTTCTTCTGAGTTGAAAATGAAACGACTTCTGATACACCTTTTGTCTTTGTGCATACTTTGTTAGTAAAATTATTATTAACTACCTTTTCTGTAGGGTAACGTTACTACCTTGTTAGAGAAAAAAGATGACAGTAACTCAAAAGATAGATATTGCAGAGAGTTTGACCTTGGTCATGTTATGAACAGAAATGTTGATGAACTCTCTGGTGGAGAATTACAGCGTTTTGCATGTGCAGTTGTGTGTGTACAAAATGCTGATGTGTGAGTGGGTTTTTTTATTTTTGCTGTAACTTGAACTTTCTGATCTCTTTTATATATATGAACTGCAGGCTTTTTCAGTTTACTTCAGCCTATTTGCTAAGGAACCGTCTCAAAAAATTTGCTTAAATTCGCTTAAATTTGCTTCACAATTCGCTTCATTTTCATCTTAGATGAAGTGGTATTGTAACACTTATGTGTTACAATAACACTTCATTTAAGATGAAAATGAAGCGAATTGCTAAGCAAATTTAAGCGAATTTTTGAGACGGTCCCTAAGGTTTCGTTATAGAATTTTGCTTCAGATAGAGTTTCATTTTGATCTTGATCGCAAATTGTACCATTTTCATTACAAAAGAAGTGTCTTTGTGAATACTAAGTATGCTCACTCAAGGACACTTCGAAAATTGATAAGAATTATCATACATACGCTGTTTGGAATCGATCCCAAAGAAAGGCATACTAAATATGTATGCTCTTTGAATGTCTGTATATACGTATAGCCTCATAATATAATTTATTCTTTATACTCTGATCAGTTCTTTTCCAAGCATTGTTACAATTCATGATATTTTGTTTTTTCAGCTACATGTTCGACGAACCCTCCAGTTATTTGGATGTCAAACAGAGACTGAAAGCTGCCTTAGCTATTAGAAGTGTATCTCGAGACCAAAAGTAAGTCATACGTGGTAAAACGTTAAAACGTTTCTAGTGTTAACCTTAGATTCTGAAATCAAACTTAAATTTCATATGTTAATTTAACACAACTAGCAGTTCACATTCTTTCTCCAAGATCCCTATAATCAAAGCAATAGAATACAGTATGCTTTTTTCTTATTAATGTTTTTGATACATTTTAGTGCAGTATATTGTTAAAATTAAGGATTACAAATTTGTATGTACAGTGTCTAATCTAGAATAGAAGGCCAGCGTCCGATCAATAGGTCAAGGGCAAATGCTATGTGAAACAGCCCTGAAATAAATAGTTTTCTTTGAAAACCAGATATTGTTAAGTTTGTTTTACATTTTCATCTTTCGCTAGGAGCAGCGTCCGACTGGCGGACCCTTTGAATTAGGGATGATGCATGACAAATCAAATTAAAATATATGTCTGTACATTAATCCTCTTCTTATATACTGAGAGGGGAGTATTTTCGCTGATGAGACGTAATACAGTTTAATATTAAAAGTCACCAAGTATTATGCCATTATTAAATCAAAATTATGTAGGGTCAAAAATCCCGTAGTCACTAAGCCCCTTCCCCTGGTATTAATAGGGTTAACAAGTCTTGTGGGTAAAGCACACTTGACTGTTGAAACCATTCCATTAAACGGCTTAGGGTTCGACTTAAAATTTCTTTCATTACTGTCAATTTTCATTTAGAAGAAAAGACTTTATGCATACTTTGTATTGGAGGCATAATGACCTTGTAAATTCGTTGTTTTTTTTATTTAATGTAGATATGTTATAGTCGTTGAACACGATTTGAGTGTATTGGATTATCTATCAGATTTTATATGTTGTTTATATGGTCAGCCTGGTGCATATGGTGTCGTAACTATGCCTTTTACTGTTCGAGAAGGTGAGTTCTGTATTTGTATTTCTCATCTTCATTATCCGGTCATTTTGGAAATTTTCCGCTGTCTCATCAACTAAGAGTTCGGCTTAAAAATTTGCTTTAAATTTGCTTCACTAATCGCTTCATTTTCACCTCAGATGAAGTTTTATTGTGCATATACTTCATCTGAGATGAAAATTGAAAAGAATGAAGTGAATTTATAAGGCGAATTTTTGAGAAGATTTCTAAGAGACCGTCCACAATTTTCGTATTGAAAGTTGTTTTGATCTTTTGTTTTTATTTCACAAGTCATTCCACTTTTATCTCATAGACTTGTGAATGTTAATTGAATTGATACGGATGAGAAACGAATTTATGAGACTAAGCCTTTTGTAATAACTGGGTTAAGTTAAGGGTTTGTAGCTGTCTTTTGATTTAAACGTATACACAGTTACATATTCTTAGGGACCGTCTCAAAAATTTGCTTAACAATTCGTTACATTCCTAATAATTTTCACCTAAGATGAAGTGTTATTGTAACACTTACGTGTTACAATAACACTTCATCTAAGGTGAAAATGAAGCGAATTGTGAAGCGAATTTTTGAGACGGTCCCTTATGTTGGAACCTTATTGTTACTCACCAATTGTTTTTTTCTTCAGGAATTAATATATTTTTGGATGGTTTTGTCCCTACCGAGAATTTACGATTCAGAGAGGAATCTCTGATATTCAAAGTCTCAGAAAATGCCGAGGTTAGTTTGTTCTTTTTAAGACAGTATCCATCTTCCTCTTTCTATCAGATGTAATTCTTTAGAAATACACAGATGAAAAGACTTATATTATTCATGCAGGTGTAATATTGCGTTGTCATTAAGACGGGTCTGTAGACTTTTAGATATACTTCTTTGCTTTGGGATCTTTCTCGAAATTATTTTTAAATCTGACAGGATATTTCTTTGTTCTAACAAGGCAACAACGAAAGTATTTACATAGTTTCTACCCCCTCGGTCGAGGTGGGGTAACCATTTTTCCAAAATTGTCCGGAGGGCGGGTATTGAATAACCCATAAAGGGGTGGGGCATTTTTTTGAGGGGGGGGGGGTTGTCGATTTTGCAAATGATTGGTGTGACATGCAGACTGTTTTGAGAAAACTTTCACATTAGATCTATTAATAGCTTTAACAGAGTATCTGTTGTTTTGTAACTAAACCATAAAACACTGCTTCACAGTTCAATGCTCTAAATTTTCGATTCCTATAAACCTATTCTATAGAGTTAGAGGGTGCGAAATTGGCGATTTAGAAAAATTCCGTTCCAGAGGGAGGGAGGGGTTGTGTGAAATAATTTTTGAAGGGGGGGGGGGGCAACCCGAAAAGGGGGGTTGTTAGATTATTTATTTTGAGGGGAGGGTTACCTCAAAAGGGGTGGACGGTTTTTTCGAGAGGGGGGGTTGTAACCCTCAAAGAAACTATGATTTATTTCATGCCATGCTTTTTATCTCAGCAACCGTCCACAAACTCGTATCGTTAATCGTACGAATGTTGATACGAATTTCTGTACAAATTTTGTGGACGGACCCTCAATTCCAATCCAATATTTCCTTATTAGGAAGAAGAAATTAAACGTATGAGAAGATATGCTTACCCTGACATGTCAAAAACTTTAAGTAAGCACAAACTCTGACTCGAATGACTTCAAGATATACTTATTGTAAGGGGCCGTCCACAAAATTCGTTTGGAAATTTGTATCAATTTTTATACAGAAGGAGTGTTTTTGTGCATACTTAGTATGACAATACACTTCTTCTGTGATGAAAATGGCTGGTATTTACTTGTAGACGGTCCCTAACCTTTCCTTGGTAATCCGATCATAAATTGCACAACTTGAATGCCATTGAAAAGTTTTTGTGACAGAATTTATCACATCACAGATCATGTAAAACTAGTGTAAAATCAGTATATTATTCAGTAGATAGCTGCTCAGTAAACCTTGAATCTCCTAATCTAACTCAACTAATCCGAAAATAGAACTCAATTCGGATTTTTTAAATTCGGATTTAATATTGAATTAAGCTAATCAGAGTTTAATCAGCACTCGATCAACTGGAGCTCGGTCATAATTTAGGTATTTTCAAGTCTGGGGATTGGCTCCTGTCCTTTCTTATGTAACGGACAAAGAACCCTTTTTTGTAGAATAGCTCAATAATATTTATATTTTGAACAAAAGTTGGTATTTTTATAGCATTTTTCACAAAGAAAAACGTGTACAGTACCCTAAATATGTCTGCACATGTTCCATCATTATTCCCTGCTTGTGTATACCCAAACACTGACATTGGTAGAGAAACACTTTCGTGTAGTTCTCTAAGCGACCGTCCACAAATTTTGAGACGAATCCTTACAAACAACTAATCGTTTTATTTCCTTTAGAAACATTTCACATGGAAGTAAAAAAAGGACAATTTACAGACTCAGAAATTATCGTGATGTTAGGTGAAAACGGTACTGGTAAAACAACATTTATACGTATGATGGCTGGTATGTTAAAACCTGATGATGACGTTGCAATACCAATACTCAATATTAGTTATAAACCACAAAAGATTACGCCTAAATCCTCTGGTACTGTACGCATGTTACTACATGCTAAAATTCGTGATGCATATATTCATCCACAGTTTATAACTGATGTCATTAAACCTTTACAAATTGAACGTATATTTGATCAAGAAGTACAGAATTTATCTGGTGGTGAATTGCAACGTGTTGCTCTTACTCTTTGCCTAGGAAAGGTAATAGACTAATTTTAAAGTTAACATTATTTGTTCCGTTAGGGACTGTCCACAAAATTCGCATCGTTATACGAACCATTTTCATCACAGAAGAAGTACACACAGAAACACTCCTGTATGAAAACTGATACGAATTTCCATACAAAATTTTGTGCACCGTCCCTTGGAGAAGTGTGTTTGCTTATTTAACGCCACAAAATTCGTATCAGAAACCGTACCTTTTTTAAAAAATGTGATGGTTCGTATTACGATACGAATTTTGTGAACGGTCCCTTACAGAGTGTGCACACAAACAGTTGCACTGAAATGTAAATGACAGAAATTCTGAAACAAATTTTTTGAAATTATTTCTAGGTTATTATTGAGAGTGTAAAGCTCACCTTACAAGAATTAAACTTTTACCTATTTTTTAGAGACCGTCAGAACATTCTTCAAATCGGACTATTTTCATCACATTGATTATGCACTAAGTACTATAAACTATGCGCAAGGACAATGCTTCTGTATGAAAATTGATACGAATTTCCACACGAATTTTGAGGACTGTCTCTTACTCGAATAGTACTATTTTTATTGTCACATCACATGACACACTGTATCTTTCACGTGTCACAGAATCTACTGACCATTAGTGATAATCGAGCGCCCACCGAACCCTTGCAATACTGGTTGTAGATCAAAATGCTGACCATCTCTCTGCTTATTTCGACTAGACACCCTCTGGATACTAAGGTACTGTCTCAAACCTTCGCTTATAAATTCGGTTCATTCCTGTCAATTTTCATCTGAGAAAAAGAGTTATAGTGCATACTTTGTATGCACAATAACACTTCACCTGAGGTGACGCGATTTGTGAAGCGAATAAAGCGAATTTTTGAGACGGTTCCTAATCATCTCATATTATGCTATCCTTGTTTTAGCCTGCTGATGTTTACCTGATTGATGAACCATCTGCTTACTTGGACTCTGAACAGCGTTTGCATGCTGCTAAAGTCATTAAAAGGTAACTCTTTTCGATAATCTTTAATCCGTTAGCTTTAGCTAAGGAACCGTCTCAAACTTTCTCTTTACAAATTTCCTTTATTCCTGTCAATTTTCATCTATGATGAAGTGTTATTGTGCATACTTTGTATGCACAATAACACTTCATCTGAGGCGAAAATTAAGACATTTGTGAAGCGAATGTTTGAGGCGAACCCTATATACATAATTCGCAACTTAATCTCCGCTTTGTGAGAGTCATCAAAGATCTTATTTATTCAAAGGCTTAGTGATTATTCAAAGGCTCAAAGGCTTCCCATTGCGAATTGTTCCATTGGGATCACAGAAGAATTATTTTTGTGCCTACTAAGTGTGCACAAGAATTTTCCTCATTCCAAGCTAAATTCACACTTTATCTCTAACTCTAATCGGAAGAATTTTAAAAAAAACTTGACATTACTCGTTTTATAATGCGACTTGGTTTTTAGGAAACTTAAACTCAATTTAATCCAGGGTTTAACTGAGCCTGGAAAACCGGGAAAATGACTGATTTTGGCAAAAGTCAGGGAAAACCTGGAGAATTCTGGGAACCCTGTAATCGGTAAATAGTGGGATATTTAACTTTAAGACAACATTAAGCAGTAATAGTACAACAATAGTCTTACGTCATATATAAATCTTTATCTCGATAACATCGTGTTTTTGTATTTTTACCTTCGGAAATATAGTACACCCAACCGTTTGTCAAAGTAAAATAAATAACCTCTCCAAATATTCATTCCAGATAAATATTAGCAGTTCTAATTCTAATCTACTCGGAACCGTTTCATTCTGTAAATATTTTACTTGGAAGAATGCCATAACTTTCGTTGTAGGTGTTCAATGTATCAAAAAAAATAGGTCCGATCACACAGATGGTCTACGATACTCTCATCTTAAGTTTACAATCAAGGACTGGATCTAAGTAGGCAAACACCTGCGAAAAAGTGTAAAACTTTTAAACATTCTTTGAAAATTTTAATGGTTTTACGCTTCTTCGCAGGCACTATTTTCTACTATGTTCTACTTCTACTATTTTCAAACTCCTAGATCCGACTCTGCCTTTCTAAGGTTAGAAGCTGAATAACGTCATCAATCAAATATCTAAAGAACTTAATAACGTTTGCAAAGTTTGTGGTGGTGCCAACAGGAAATCCGTACTAAATTATTGGCTCCAAAGCATATTAAAACGTTATTATTAACCAAACAAAATCCTTTATTTTAGTTTTCAGCTTTATTATTTATTTTTTTAGTTTTGATGCCAAAATAGTTTTTACTTCCCAGCAACTTGTTTGCATTTGTACACACCTTTTTTAAATATGGTAGATATAACATCTATGCGTAAAAGTCATGTTGGACAATGCGATCTTTCAATGCCAAAGTAACACAGTCATTGCCGATGACATTGTGAACATTTGCATCGATAGGTTGCAAATGAATTCAGCGGAAATCCGAGATTTATTTGCTATCACCCACGTCATCAGAGGGGAATTGGAAAAGTCAAGAAAAATTGAGATAGAAAAATATTGACCTAACATAAATAAGGCGAACACTTCAAAAGGCTGGATATAACAAATTAAAAGTAGATTTAAAATCAAAATGAAATACTACCTGGTCCTACTGTAGACTTAAAAACGGAACAATCAAGAAGTTCCGAAATATCATCAAAGACTTTTGATTTTTTAATGTCCTCTATAATCGAAATCTAACCATATCAATATCACATTCACTCACGATGACTGACACTAAAATATTACCTGGACTATCATAATTTTAAGGGGCAGCGTCATGTTGGCAGGCGCTTAAAAGGCCTGGATTAGTGCCTGAAATGTTATAATAATTTTAATGATTATCACCATCGTTATTCTTCATTAATCATTTAGCCTTACCTTTTACCTTAACCACCATTCCAACCTCGTGTCTTTATTTCCTTTCCAGAATTAAACACAATCACTACGTGAGAAATCATGTTATCCAATAGCACAACCTTCAGTTGTCCATCGGAACAATAAGACAACGTTCTAGGATCTACTAATTCACCTAAAGTTGTGTTATGTTTCCCAAATGACAACTGCAGGTTGCCCAATTGGATGGTATGGTTTTTCGTGCAGTGAATTTGGCTACAGTATACCTTTTTCGACAAAACACTGTCGGACAAAAGTGACGAAATTTTCTCGAGGTGACGAAAATTTTGTCGGACATTGTCCGATGTCCGATACTTTCAGTTAAAATCGAATTTTTCGTCGAAAATTTCTCGAGGTGACGAAAATTTCTCGAGGTGACGAAAATTATGTCCGACGAAAAATTTTGTCCGACATTGTTTTATCCGATAAGGTATGCGTAACCGTTAAATCTTCGTTACCAATGTAGATTTGACTGTGCGTACACTTCCTCTTAAGAACCGTCTCAAAAATTCGCTTTACAAATTCGCAGCATTCTTGTCAATTTTCATCTCAGATTAAGTGTTATTGTGCATGCTTTGTTTGCACAATAACACTTCATCTGGGGTGAAAATGAAGCAAATTTTTGAGACAAACCCTTACCGTTTTGCTGGTGCCGTTTGTTCGTTAAAAAATATAATATTTCTGTTTAGATTTATTCTACACGCTAAGAAAACAGGCTTTATAGTTGAGCACGATTTTATCATGGCAACATACTTAGCTGATCGTGTTATCGTATTTGAAGGACAACCCTCTGTAGATACAATTGCAAATTCACCTCAAGGCTTACTCAGTGGTATGAACAAGTTCTTGAGATCATTAGAAATCACATTTAGGAGAGACCCACAGAATTACAGACCTAGGATAAATAAATTACATTCAGTCAAGGTATGATTTTTTGTCTATTACAAATATCGATCATTGTACATTGTATTTCCATCACAGAAGAAGTGTTTTTGTGCATACTTAGTGTGGACAAAAAAACTCCTTCTGTATGAAAATTGATACGAATTCCCATATGACTTTAGTGGATGGTCCCTTATCTTGATAATCCTGCTATTTTCCTGTAGTAAATCTCAGATGCTTAGCATTCCTCCTACTTCTTTAATGCAATACCTTGACGTATAAAGTTAGAGAAACTCCATAAAAATCGTATCGCGATTTGTATACCAATTTCCTCAATGAAGAAGTGACTTAGTACTACTACGAAATAAGAACTAAGGATACGCCTTCTTAATGAAAATTGATACTAATTTTGTGGACGGTCCCTACTTTAATTTCGGCAGTCCTTAAAATGTATGGTTGGAATATTACAGCGGATCTGAAGATGTTTTTTTAGTCAATCATTTAATAACGAGCGTCTAGCTATTTTCAAGTTTGTACCAATTCCTTGTTTACCTGTGATGCGTAAAATAATCATACATCTTAAAAAATCCTGCAGCACTCATTAACTACGAAAACTTTCGGCGGAAAAGATTCGGCGAAAAAACTTTCGGACAGTTGTTTCGATTTCAGCGGAAATTTTTCGGACAAAGCTGAAAATTTTTTTGGAAAAATTTTCAATCAAGAATTTCAATTTCCAAGGAAAACATGTTTATAAAGCATACAGAAATATGCTTTTAACTTAGTTTTTCTAAATTATTCTACAGGGCCTGATACACGATAAATTAATATCATGAATTAATTCAAAAAAATGTAAAAACTAACTTAATCCAAAAACCCTTGCAAAGAGTGCTCATTCATTTCCTATGTTTTTTAAAAGTATTGTACACGTGTTCTTTTATAAGTGCTTTAAACTGAATTTAAATGTCGGCATTCTCTGATGTTGATCATAAAATATTCGTATAAAATCAAATCGTTTTGATTTTATTCCGAGCCATAAATTAAACCATAACTTTTTTTTCTTTGTTCTAAACTTAATTTTTTGAGTATTGTTTTTTCTTGATTCACGATAAAATATTCCATAAAATTAAAAACTTGTTACTATTTTTGGATTAATTTATGGCATTAATTTATCGTGTATCAGGCCTAAACTATTCGATAAACTATTGCGTACTACCTGCCTGAAGTTACTAAAAATATCTAAGTTTACTGAATAGCTAATCGTGTATTGTATTGAAAATTTTGCAAAAATTACTACAATTAGTAAACAAGAAGAAAACAAAATAGTTTAGTTTAGCTACGAATAAAATCAAATCGATTTGATTTTATTCGGAATAGTTTTGCAAAGATCAAAGAATACCGCGATTTAAATAGACAATGTTCTTGCACGTGCCCTGTGAATTTTTTTTATGCGTTGTAAATGAATGAAATGTAACATAAGTACAATAATTTATCGAATAGTTAATTGGATAGTTTATAGTGTATTTGAACGTAGACTAAGTTATTAGAGTGTCTTTTTTAGTAACTTTACGGAATAGTTTATCATCTACCATCGTCTAACAGGGCCTTGTTATGAAAGATACAAATTTTTATGTATGTTGTTGATTAAAAACCCTTGTCTATTTAATTAAAGCCTTTCAGCCAATTTGATTTACATAAAAGAAGAAAAAAAATATTCGGACAGAAAAACTTTCGGCGGTTGCAAAATTCGGACAGTTTTTCCGTTCAAAGATTATCGTTGTTATGCTGTAAAAAAAATTAAATCGTGTGTGACTATTTTGTTACGTACCATGCATTAAAATATTATTTCTTTTTCTAGGATGCTGATCAAAAGAGAACTGGTAATTTCTTTTTCATCGACCATGATTAAGAACTTCGTAGAAATTGAAAACACGCAGTAGAAGAACAATTAAACAATAATTTGCAACAATTTATAAGCTCAATAAAACGATGGACAAGTCAAGACGATGCAACCGCGATGTAGAATGGAGTTTACTTTACGCACGGTCTAATCTACGAAGACAACGCCTTATTCACCTTCGCGCATATAGGCTACTTGCATTCCACCCTACAGGATGGGATGCATGTAGCCTATATACACAAAGATGAAATCTTCGTTGTCGTCGCAGATTAGAAACTCCCTATTAATGTGCCGAGTAAGAATGCAAATCATTGTTCGTTAGGGACCATCCACAAAGTTCATATAGCAAATAGCGTGCCCAATCTCCTATTGAAAAACAATCATTGGGAATCGTTTGGCCTCTTTTTCAATACTCTGTCATATCATACGAAAAACGATACAATACAATTGTGACTATTTCTCGGATATCATAAATAAACTTGTTTATGGTTTATCTATCATTTTGCTCTGTGTAGTTTTTTATTTACTAGAGTTGAAGTACTAAATTGTACGTAATAATGATAACTTCAGGTCACAAAATATTTTAATTTTGCTTTTCACTTTATAATGAATAAACTTTTTAAGAATATTTCGGATGTTGGAAAACTGAAATGGCGATACGAATTTTATGGAGAAATCTTGTGTCGATTTATAATATTGAGCTTTATATTATATGTAAATATATTCTACTCATCAAATGTTAATTTTGCGTTTTGGTTTTACTGTTTGAAATACGATATGGACTACTCATCAAATGTTAATTTTGCGTTTTGGTTTTACTGTTTGAAATACGATATGGACTTAAACAATATTTTAAAGGACCTTTACCTTGAATAACACCATTAAGCCGTTGTAAATCGTCTTTAAATGCCTTCTCAAATTGATGACGTCAAAGGCCTGGTCAAATGTAAATACTGTGTTTTGGTACACTGGTTATTTCAGCTTAATCTTTCCCATCAAAGTAGATACTGCCTGTTAGGGTTAAACCCTTTAATTCATAATGTTTTAATATGGTCACATACACCTTAACATCCTGAGGCAAAATGCGTCAGTATTGTTATAGCATGTATGTCCATTTAATTGGACAATAGGCGCTAAAGGGTTAAATTAGATATTTCTAGTATCGTAAAAGCTCAAAACTAAAATGAACAGTACGGTTCAATAAAGCAATAGATGTACAGTTTTCCAAAGTAGCCCTGAAAATATTTTTCCGAACGTCGTCCGGTGAGCTGAAAAGACGTCATAAATTAAGCTTTCTCCGAACAAGTGCTTACAAAGTAAGCATAGCAGTCAATTCTTTTGACAGAAAATTGATAGTCTTGGAACATGCTGATTGGGATGAACGCTAACAACTGCTAATAAAAACAGTTTGGTCCAACGATATGACATCACTCCAAAATGGAACTTACGATTTTATGTGTAAGCCTCAGGAGTGGGTACAATAATCACAAAAAAGAGATCGTATTAACTCACCCAGTATCGATGTTTTGGTTTAAGAACTCATAGGAGATTGACAAAGGCACGGAAACATAACATCGATAAGAATCGGAGTTTCCGTCGTTCGCAGATAGGCGGAAACGTAGTTTCTTTTGCGTTCCGCATTCTATGTCGCATTTGCTTTGAAGCCTGGGTAGAATATAAAAGCTATGCATAAGACCTCGGTCAGATTACAAGCGTGAGTGCGGAAAACTTTAACCTTGTTTTCTTTATTGTTATGTAACCGAAACTTTGATGTGAAATACAACTCGGGATCTTTAGACCCACGAATACCAATTTCTCCGAAATCTGTAGTATTTATTGTGTTGTACCGGGTTGTACATAAGGGGAGGAACCTAAAAGAACAGACTTTGGGGGCATCAGACGTAGGTTGTCTTATGAACGTCGTATGCTTGAACGTGGATTTCTTCTATAAAAATTGTTTTACCTCGTTTCCAGGGTTATTTGTCCTAAAATCAAAATTGTTAATGATTCCAGTGTGGCCAGCGCCTAGAATAACCTGGAAAAGCCTGGAATTGAAATGTGGGCCTGGAAATTCTGGAAATTAATGAAACGTTTATAAAAATAACAGTTTTTTCCGAAAATAACAGTTTTTTTGAAATAAAACTCCCGGAAATAAACATTTCAAAAACTTTTCTCAACGCTCATTTAATAACCAATGTAAGTGCCCACCAGAACGCCAAATCTCATTTTCTGAATAGCACTCTTTGAGTAGTTATGCTCTGTACCATTTTCGGCCATTTTTTGGTGTGGCCATTTTTTTCATAATTTTTTTGTTTTTCTGAAATATAATGATAGGCTCCTATTTTGACCAAGTTTTATTGTGATACAATTTGTAGTTGCTGAGATAATGAACTTTTAGTTAGGGTAGTAAAAAACCCAAAAATTAAGGTCGAGTGCCACCAGTGCCACCAGCTTGCCACCAGTTAAACAAAGTTTCCTTGTTAAGAGTGTTCTTATGATAAGTGCTGCACAAAATCCAACTGTATCCGGACTTTTTTCAGTCCGTATTCGTCGGTATTAAAACAGAATGCGAGCATTCTGTCTTAATACCGACATATACGGACTGAATACGGGAGTAGACGGACTGTATAAAAGTCCGGATACAGCTGGATTTTGTGCAGTGAAGTGCTCTTTAAATAATTCTGTTGGAGGGACCAGCAACTGGATTATCGAAAGGACTGCGTATACAATTATAGTTGCATGTATATGTATGTACGTATTTACTCGAATAAGCGACCCTGCTCGAAAGAGTGTCTCTGCCCGAATAAGCGCCCCCTTTTCAAACAAATTCCGGGCGCACATTCGAGTCAATACGGTAATTATATATACAAAGAAGGCGGCGAAGTGTAGAATCCTTACTTAAAGCTTTTTAAAGCTCACGACCCATCGTAAACTTTTTAAAGTTAATTAGTTTTAATCTCCGTCGTGGTGCCCTGACTTAGTCCGAATCTGCTACTGGTTTCAGATGTTGATGGTTACTGTTTCAGAGGGTAAATATGAAATGTATAATTGGATAACTCTTCTTTGATATGTAAAATTGTACACTTAACATATAATCTTGTCTTTAACCTCATTTCCAAAGTTTTTTACTGTGTTACGATTTAAACTTTTTAAACCACCCGGTCTTTGCTTTACATCGTGAGTTACACATTGTCTTCACTTTAACACACAATGCATGTTCCGCAAAACTTTTAGCTACGTTAACACATACGCTATAATAACCTCCGCATAGACTTTTACATGTAAAACCTATCATTTTCTCCTTGATCTTTAATGGTTTGTTGTTTTTTGGAACGGTTAAACAGGTGGGTTGTTGTATGAATACCATCAACAGAAGAAACTTGACTAAAAACCTTGTTGTAAAAGCCATCTTCGTGTTAAGCTGAGTAAAAAGAAAGTAAATAAAGTTAACTCATTAGAGAGTTTAAGCACAGTCTAACCTACGACGGCAACGTAGAATTAGCCTTTGTGCATATAGCCAACTTGCATTCCATCCTGCAGGATGGAATGCCAGTAGCTTATATACACAAAGGTAAATATCACGTTGCCGTCGTAGATTAGACTGTGCTTAAGCTCTCTATTCAGTACCGAAGATGTAAGGGATTACGGATCGTTGTTCGATTTCTTCTATGTACAGATGCAGTAGAAATCAAACAATGATTCGTTATAAAAGCCAGTGGCGATCCAGCCCTAGTCAGAGCAGCACGAGAAAGAGCAAGAAATTTTAATTCTTGATAGCTTTCTGTATGATGATGGTCTTAAGACAAGTAAAACTCTAGATTTCTGCAACAGGTTGATAAAATAATTAATTTAAAACAACGAGCGTTTAAAACTCATTCAGTGCCGAAAATGTAAATAATTACGGATCATTGACACTGCACAAACAGTCAGTCTACTCCCGTATTCAGTCCGTATACGTCGGTATTAAGACAGAATGCTCGTATTCTGTCTTAATACCGACGAATAC
>JAUCNQ010118129.1:0-10937 GCA_032352715.1 Bougainvillia muscus
TTCCAATATTTACAAAGAAATCGTTAAATGTTTCGCTAATTAGTCCGGGGTCATTGGTAATATTACCATTTCTATCCTTAAGATTTATGTTTAATTCACAGTTACGTTTCTTTATTTTGACGATGTTATTTATTCCATCCCATAGGTCCTCCCTCTGTCACTAAATACGACCTCAGACAATACCTACACTTTTCTTTTCCTTGACCAGTTGTGTTATTTATATTTGTGTGTGTTTTGACACTTTTTTTCTCTTTTTCAATTTCTGATCTACCTTATATCAATCATTATAATTGTGTATGTTATAGCAATGCCACTTTCTTATAATTAACACAATAATTACAATTTTACAGAAATTTATCAGAATTAGTAATAACTGTCCACATATATTAATTGGTAGATAGTAGTATGTATAAAGTTTGTTTTGTCGTGTCAAGGGATTTATATAGTTACAAAAATAGTTCATTAGCACAAAGACATAACTAGTGTGATGAAAATAATATTTTTCTACATACCTTAGGCGTACTAATTTCGCGTGTAATAGTTTTCGCGAACTTCGCGAACTTTAGCCAAATTCGCGAAAAAAATTCAAAACGTCATTCGCGACTTTCCTTTTCCTTTTTAAGAAAAAACAATCTTTGCTTAGAAAAATGTACTTGACTGTTCCAAGATTTGTTCCGTTCGCGAAAATAAATACCCGCGAAATGAACTTTTTTGGACTCGTGAAAATTAGTACGCTTAAGGAACCGTCTCAAAAATTCGCTTAATTAATTCGTTCATTCCTGTCAACTTTCATCTCAGATGAAATGCACTATAACACTTCATCTGAGGTGAAAATTAAGCGAATTAAAGCGAATTTTTGGGACGAACCCTAAGGTACCTCTTATTTATTTATTTTATGCATTGTTTTAACCTTACGGTTCGTATAAATTTTCATTAAGAAGAATTCCTCTGTGCATACTAAGCACGAATTTTGTGGATGATTCCTTAATGCAATACCTAGATATAATAGATGTGTATGAAATTGATGCTTAACTTTAAAAAGATTATCGTATGAAAGAAGAAATATTTTTAAATAACCCGAAGTAAAGAATATTGTGAAAAGGAAAACAGGAAAATTCCTTGAGATGCATCACGAATTGAATATAGTTGGAGTTTTTTCATGTTTGACAGACAGCTTATTTTTCTTTCCTTTATAGTATAGGGTTCGTATCAAAAATTCGCTTCGCAATTTGCTTCATTTTCATCCCAGATGAAGTGTTATATTGCATACAAAGTAACACTTCATCTGAGGTAAAAATTGACAGGAATGAAGAGAATTTTTAAGACGGTTCTTTACCTTTGTTTCTTTTGTAGGAATACCAAGATAGACATGCTGCGGAAAAAGCTGAATACGATATAAAACTGAAGGAGTATAAAGAACTTCTACAAAAGGTATCGCCACAAGATAAAAACTTGCAATATGGTGAAATCAGAACGTTCTTACAACATATGTTGCTAAACAAATTCTACAGTATTAATTTGTGCTGCATGTAGCTGTGAGAATGTTAGAATATTGCTTTTCTTTTTTTCCCGTAGTTATTTTTCATTGCCTGTATACTTTGGCTTTTTCTTGTGACTTAAATTCCCTTCCTTTATTGTTTTAAATCTATATATTGTGTACATGTGAATTCCCTTCGATTAACTCTATCTCTCTCGCTATGGATGTAAAAGTAAAAGTTGAAGTTTGCAACTTTCATTTATGTCTGGTTTCCTTTTAAATTTGATTTCGAACCATCTCCCGGTGTCACTCGTTTATTAAAGTATTCTGTTCATGCATTTTCAGGAAGCTAAGGATGAACTATCACCATTCACTTCACCTCCAACGCCTACAACCCCAGCTGATGTTGAAATGGAAGATACTGAACAGTCAACTCCGAAAAAAGTCGTAAAAAGAAATAAGAAACGAAAGAAACAATCTCCGCCAAAACCTAAACTTATCATTGAAACTACTGAAGAAAATCTACTAGCCGAAGTAAATGACAGTGATGAAATCCCTATCGAAACAATACAGGATGAACCGGTCAAAGTGAAAAAAGTGAGAGTTAAAAAAGTAACTCCACAACAAGACGATAACGATGATGATGGTAATTATGAGGATGATGTACCAACGTCACCCTCATTGCCATCCTCCGATAGTTCTTCCGATAATGATGACGAAGATAGTGAAAGTGCAATATCGAGAATACGTCAACAGGCAGCAGATATGATCAAACAAATCAAAGAAGAAAAAGGAAAAGAGAAAAAAGTATCAATAAAAAGTAAAAAGGACTCCTCTAGAAAATCAAAATTTAGTAATCAATCACCTAAAATGCATGTAGAAACCATCTCTGAGACAGAAGAAATACAACCACCTACAAAAAAACCGCCACTTGAGAGAATGAGGAGAATAGAGAAGAAAATTGAACAAAAGTCTTTAGAACCAAAACCTGTTCAGATGAAAGAAAAAACTATAGAGAAACCTTCATCGAAAGTAAAAATTTCAGTTCGAGATGAAATTCCTCCTGCTCCTCCAGCAAAGAATACTTTCAAAATTCCGAAAAAAACACCAGAGAACGGACAGGTATTTTACAGGAGAAACTTCTGAAAAGTTTTTCCAGTTGTTAAAGGTAGAAAAGGAAGAACCCATTCTGTTTCAGGATCTTCTTACTTCGCGCTATTAACAATTGTGTTAAATATCTCTGAAATGCAGTGTGCATAAAAATTTCTAGACAGACTAAACTATAATATTTTTGGAAACACCAACTTCGGTTGTTGTTGTAGAGCTACCTTAATATATAGATTTTATAAAATTTCAGCAGTTAGGTCCGACGAAATTATGTCCTGTAAATCCGGATTCACACCAGTGAGATAATTCCTATCGCTCTGAAACATCACACTGATAAATCTCGGATTCAGTGCGATTATTTCAGTGTGATAGGAATTATCTCACTGGTGTGAATCGGGCTTCAAAGGACATAATTTTCGGCGGACCAAACTGCCGAAATTTTAGAAAATCTAAAGTTGTGCAGCCAAATCAACCGGACATATTGCAGAATACTGTCCAAATTGCCGGACTTAATTGGCCGAAAATGTGACCAAATAGCCGAAAATTAAGTCCGCCGAAGACTGACCAGCCGAAAATTAGGTCATTTTAGATAAGTGCTAGCTAACTGCCGCATTTCCGTATTAACAGTGTACTTCTATAATTCTAACCTCCATTATTCGAAATACCCATAATTTGGACAGGTTTATGTTCCCCGTGTAGCATTTCTATCCATAGGTCTACTCCCCATAGTTCGAACACTCAGACATTCGAACAATTATTTCTCCTCCCCGCCACCACAGGGCATTTCACTTCCTGGACATAATCCACTTCCTGGACACAGGACATTACCACATAGATGTGGTAGTGTTATCCTTACGTCATAAAACTTGTCACATTGATACAACATTGTAAGTCAGACATTTTGACGTCGTTGTTTTCATTACGACATGATCACGACGCGATGACGTATTAATTTGAGGTTTTCCCGGTCATTTGCTATTTCATCGAATTAACGCCTAACAGAGGATAGAGCAGTTATGAGCAGTTAAATTACTATTTGGCATAATAGAGGTGTAACACATTCATAACTTATCTTCCTGAGTTTATATTGATTGCTAAAACAAAGAGTCTTAAATTGATTATTTGAGAATAGATAAATGTTAAGTCTCTTAATAAAGTATACAGTAAATCCTCCATTAAACTCTTTTTAACGCATCTATCTAATAAACTTCCCTCCTCCTAAAAATCAAAAAAGTTTATAAACGCCTCCCTGTAATAAACGCCTCCCTGTAATAAACGCCTCCCTGTAATAAACGCCCCTCCACAAAAAGTGGCGTTCATGAGAAAATTCGTAATATGGCCTGTTTTAGGTAAGTGTATGGTTTAGAAATCAATAAGACAAAAAATTTGTGGAATAAATCGTATTCTGCATGCACAACCTACTTTTGCAGACTATTGCCAGTTAGAACTTCATCTGCTCTCAAATCCAACTGTCATGGTACCTTTTCTGCACGAAAGATTTTTAAAATCTCTGCTTTGTTAAAAAAAATATAAACGGCTCCCTATTTTATACGCCTCCCTCCAACAAACGCCGCCCCTCCCCCCCCCCCCCCCCTAAAATCCTATTGGCGTTTATTAGAAGATTTACCGTATAGATAATGTCCACGGAGTGAAATGCACCCCCATGAGAGTTCGCGTTTTAGAGAACTGTGTATAATATTTTTGCTCACGTTTTTTGTAGGATTTCTACATGTTTTATGTTCCAACAGTAGTAATAGTAGATATTATATATCGTGTAGTTGATTCAAAATCTGTTTCTCTGAGAATGAAATAATCTCGACTTTTTGCAAGTTTTTTTGCTATTACTGTGTTTAAAATCAAGCTAATTTCACCGATAGACATACCTATATAGATTTTTGGTATTTAGTATTTCTTTACCGAGCAATTGTTTTCATTTTGTTTAGCCTACTGGCCCTCGATTATGTATTCGTGAAAATTGCAAGAATCCAGCTAAAATTACTCGTGAAAGGGGATCTCAATATTGCAGTAATGAATGCTTGGTGCTGTATTGCAGGTACACATTAATCTACTTTTCTAACCCTTTAATGCCTAGTGTCCATTTTAATTCATATTGTTGTAAAATGGTTACACTTACCTTAATAATCCTGCAGGGTTGTTAAAGTATGTGTGACCATTTTTGGACATAATGAATTTAAGGGTTAAATAAAAATTACTTCATTGATGGTCATGAAAGATTGCTTCTGGTTTGTTCTAGAATCTATTGACATATTTCACACATCAAAAGAGATGAATAGCTATTTTGGGGGTGGGGGACGAACGGTTGCCGAATCATTATTTATCATCATTCTATACTCCTTTTATTGTAATTGGTATCCTGTTTTACTCAAATTCTACACCGTCGCAGGTCAGCACTGTGATGAGAATTCATAAGCTTGTGAAATAAAAATCTATTGGTCATATTGTTTGTCTTTTGTTTCAGGGAGGTGTTTGATTCTTGGGTTCTTGAACGACAGGTAGAGCCAACTTAACGTTTGTTCGTATGTTGATAAAAAATGGGTTGGTCAATCATGGAGTAGAAAAGATAATAGACATTTATCTTGAGCTGTTTATAGCTCAACATTTTTTAAAAACTTAGTTTCAAAGAAGCAAAAGAGACTATATTATGCAGTTCAAAAGCAACACAAAAAATGTAATTTTGGTCTTCATTGCAAACTTCTTAACTTTGTATCTGTCAGTGATGTTAATTTGGACCGGTTAGTTTCTTTTACACACACAATCTACCAACCGTTTACTTCAGTGCGATAAACTTGATGGTAGAAAGCGTGTAAATTGTTGATGTGCAATACTCAATGCAGTGTTGCTTACATAGTTTTGTTATTGACACTTGATCCATGAAGCTCAATATTGTATAACGGTAATACATGCTTCAAAAATCGATTGTTTAACCCTCATGTAGCACAGGTCTACAAAATGGTCACACATGCTTGAACAATGCTGCAAGATCGTTAATGCGTGTATTACCATTTTTATAACACTGTGCATTAACGGGTTAAGCATGTGTGAGCATTTTAGAGATACTATACATAAATGGACGAATAGAATGTTTTTATTTTCTACATTAGTTTTCATTGGACTTGTTACCGATCAACATTTCGCTTGCGAAACTTGAAAAACAAGCTTCAACCTGCGTCATAAAATGGTCAAACATGCTCAAGCAATTACAGATCGTTTTAAGTATATATAACCATTGTGCGCAGGATATACATAATAACAGTGGTCGATATACATACTGATCATTTTCGTGCATAGCAACAGAGAGTTGTTTGAACTTATTTTCTTTGGCTAGCTTTTTTCTTGCTTCGTTTTGCAGTAACTACAACCTCTCAAGGTTTCTACTTCATTTTTTGACAACTTGCTGTATTTTGTAAACAAAAAACGTCACCTTGGCAGAGGCGGATTCAGAACATGTTTTTACTAGGTACAGCAGTAAAATGGAGACTCGAAGTAATTAATTTTTAATTGCTTTGTGTATGATGTCTAAAGACTAATCATCGTTCGTACGAAACGCTATTAAGAATTAAAACTTTTAGTTCTCCATCGTGATGCTCTGTCTAGGGCTGGATCCGTCACTGCTTGGGGTTTGACTCGATATTGCAGCAGTTCTTAGTTGATGAAGACTAGTCCAATTGTTACTTTTCTCGTTTTTCGGCTAGCTGAGGAAGGTAAGTGATCAAGTCTGATATATTTTTTAGGTAATTATAATAACATTAAGGTGATAGTTATGACAAACAGGGTTTGGTTTTACAAAGTAATTTTATAGCGGCAGAATTTATACAAATGTTAAAATGTACAGAATTTTTATATATATCACAACCATTTTTTTGTCTGTGACAAAATCTTGCAAATATTTGAGAAAAGAAAATATATTTATTTGAACAAATCTGCACATTGCTCAAAGATTCTCGGACCCTGTCCTGGCAACTCCTCGATTATCCCTTAAATTATCTTCTATATCCTTATATTGTTTGTTTGCATGTGATTCCATAATGTAACAAGACGGGGTTATAACTAACAGTCCAACATTCTGTCATACTGCTGAAGAGTATCCAGGCCAACTTGTACCAGAAAAAAATTATTGAAATAATTAAAATAAACATATTTGTTTAATAAGGACGTCGTTAAGAACAAATCAAATATATTTTTTATAGATTTTGGGTAATTTGATTGGCCGGTGTAAAAAACTGTTATGTTGTCTTAGTTAAGTCTGTAGACACACTCTACTTCTTTCCTTGTTTTAAGTTGAATATGACGTGTTTTATTTCTCCGTTCCGTAGCTAGGCAACATAATTACTACACTGTTGTTTTAAGATCGTTATCTCATGGAAAAGGAATTCGTTAATTCGCACCAGGAATTATTCTTAGTAACTATTTTAATCGACTTTACATGTTGTTAATTTTAAAAGCGGGGGTTTCCCTTGAATGAAGGATAATGTATACTTCACACGATGGTATGAAATAGTTTGAACACCGTAGTTGTCAGCCATGTGCTAGTTTCTAGATAGGTTCTTCTGCTCTAAGTCAGATTGTAAATATCAAAGCACCGATTATCAAAAGGCGAAGTTCATCGCAACTAATGATGAAAGATGTATTAATAGCGTTGTTTTGACATGTTTACATATAGTTATGTGCATAATTTCACTTGAATATAACGCCCCGTGGGTTTTTTTAGATAGGTGCATTTGGTGTTAAAATAAATAAGGATATATCTCATTGTTGGCAGAAATGACGACGGACATCCAAATGGTTGTATATAATCTTCTGTGCCTACTGTCAGTTCAACTCGTGGCCACTAATTATCTTGTGAATGAGAGAATCTTTCATTTCATTAACAAGATCAATTTAGCCCGAACTGAAGTATGTTGTGTTTTTTTAAAAGACAAAAAAATATTCTTGTAAAATCTGCTTTGACTTGTTTGCTAAATTAAAATCTCACGAACTAAAATCATTTGTTATATTTTCTTCCCTCTCACCATAGTTTGTTTAGTCATGATTTATGCACCTCTCGTTTAATGCTCTCTACAATCATGAGACTAATGGAAAATGTAATAGCTAATTAATCCATTAGTGAATGAATTGCTCATGACAACATCATTATCGAGTGATACTGGACCAATACTTGACATCCGAATGCAGATGAATCGATAAAATTGACAAATACTTTGGTCAATAACAAGCGTTTCGCAAGACGCTTACGGAACTCAAGAAATAATGATGGAATCATACCAAAAACCGCTTGCTTACATTATTCAAATCCAAGGACGGATATTGAAAACCGTGCTGATAAGAGCCGTGAAAAGATCTTGCTTTTATCTTGAGTTATAATGAGTTTTTATAAGTCAGCAGAAAGCGATAGAACCAAGTGTGACGACTCTTTTCCGGAGGCATAATTCTTAGAGTCAGGGTTCAAAAAGTCTTACATATTAGAAATTTCTGGAAACAATGGAGGTATAATGGTTTATGTCAAAAATGACATACCATCTTGTTATAAAACTGTAACTATCCCCTCGTCATCAGATCTAAATTATTACCGTATTCCTATAGAGTTAAACCTGCGGAAACAAAAATGGCTGGTGATAGCAATCTACCGGCCACCAAAGCAGCCTTTATCGTATTTCGTTGAACATTTGTCAACACTACTAGATAAATTTCACAGTTTGCATAAAAAAATAATAATTCTAGATGATTTTAATTGCGAACCTAATTAGGCTGTTATGACAGAATTATTAGCAACATACGAGCTTCGAATCTCATAAAAGAAAATACATGTTGCAAATCACCTAACGGAACATGTATTGATCTTGTAAATTGTAAAGCATCTTTAATGCATTGTGGGACTTTAGAGACTGGTCTCGGTCACTTCCATCTGTTGATCTTTGTAATCATAGTCATAAGACTAATGTTGCAATGTTACGAAGCAAGTTTTGGAAGTCACCACCAAAAGAATTTCTCTTCAGAGATTATTGGTCATTTGATCAAGAAACTTTTTCAAAAGACCTATCTATCACACTGGCAATACGATCCCAGGAAAGCTATTCCTACGAGATTTTTGTGGAAAGGTTCAAAAACCTTTTGGAGCATCAACTAACCACATAACAAAGAAAATGCGCAAAGAGATTATGAAAATATCCCATTTTGAACACATTGCAATCAAATCAAAAAGACCTGAAGACATTCAGGCGTATGAAGCGCAGGGAAATCTTGTTATTAGTTTAAATACAGGGCCGTCGAAAAGAGAGGGCCGGGGTGGGCATTGGCCCCCCACTTTTGATGTGGCAAAAAGCGCTTGATTCAGGGGAAGTAGTCGGTGCCGTTCTAATGGATTTGTCTAAAGCTTATGACCTAATAATAGCAAGAGGCATGTACAGTTATTTGTCCCATCGAAGGCAGAGAGTGAGGGTTGGTTCAAGAAAATTATACAATGCATTCATTTTTAAGCTTTTAATTACTGCTGCATTATTTAGATGTTTTGCACAAAGCCGGCAAATGACCGCATTAACCGCATACAGAAACCTGCATTACGAACAGTGTACAACAGATTCAATGCTTGCTATGTATTGACAGAAACTCTACGGTACATGTTAAAAACCTCCGTGTCCTTATGGGAGAGGAATATAAAACCATTAACCATATGAATCAGGAATTCATGCGGAGTATTATCTCTACTAGAGATACCGAGTATTCCTAGCGTAGCGGGGAATGTTTAGTTTTACCTCCAACATATCACAAATCATTTGGTTCGTTTGGTTTATTATTTAGAACGTGTTACCTGTAGAATAGTTTATCAATGCATGTGAGGGAATTTTTCCCAGAATTTAAACGATTTATTAAAACTTGGACTCCCTAATCATGCAGTTGTAAACTATGTCGATAAACTCATGTAGTTGGTTTTATTAGTTATGATATGTACATGTAGTTGGTTTTTATTAGTACTCACTGCATAAAATCAAACTGTATCCGGACTTATTTTCAGTTCGCATTCGTCCGTATTACGACAGAATGAAAGCATTCTGTCGTAATACTGACGTATACGGACTGAATACGGGAGTAGATGGACTGTATAAAGGTCCGAATACAGCTGGATTTTGTGCAGTGACTGCTATGTATATTTGATATCTATTCTATTCTATTTTATACCAGACTTTAAAGGGTTAAGTGTACGGATGGATTTAGAGTCAGATTTGAAACATGCTTTTGTTTATAAGTCACAGCAATGATATGGGAAAAAGTCAGTAGTTCTTTTAGATGCTTAATGTAAGGTGACTTAGGACTACCTCTTTAAACTGCTAGCTTTCCATCTTGATGATATGTCCAAAGATTGGATCCACCACTGGCGCGTAGTTTGATTTTGTTATGATTTACAAACAATTACCCGATAACTGAATATCTAAATACTATGCTGTAAATAAAACTTGTGGCAAACAAACACAACCCTTATTCGTGAATGACATAATTGACTCAGGCTTTTTTAGAAAGAACATCGAGATTATATCAGGTTTCAAATCTAAGATATACGGTAAATCTTCTAATAAACGCCCGGGGTGTTTATTAAATTTCGAAGATTTTAAGAGGGGCGTTTATTGGAGGGAGGCGTTTAAAAGAGGGTGAGGCGTTTATAAAATAATTAACAAAGCAGAGATTTTAAAAATGGATTCCCCATGGAACTTTCGTTCAGAAAACGTACCATGACAGTTGGATTTGGGATCTTATGAAGTTCCGACTGGAAATAGTCCGCAAAAAATAGGTCTCATGAGACTACTAGGTCTTACTTCCCCTTACTTCCCCATGTAGAATACGAATTATTTCACAAATTGTGATAGAGCATATTTTGTATAACTGATTTCTACACCTTACACTTACCTATAATAGGCCATATTACGATATTTCTAATAAACGCCCCTTTCTGGGTTTATTAGAGGGCGGCGTTTAAAAGAGGGAAGGCGTTTATTGGAAGATTTACCGTATGCTAGGTAACAAAAAGTATTTTACGATTTTACGAACTTCAATGTAACTTATTTGATACACTTACATACCTTCCATGCTTTATGAGCACGTGAAAAGAAGAACATAAATGCTTTACGATATCATTTTTTTCTCAAGTGCCGTTTTCAAGGAAAATTGAGTGCACATTTTAATGAAATTTTAATTTTTATTGAGTTATTCGGCAGACTCAAATACATTGTTCAATCGCGGAGCGTATTGTTTGGTTTTGGCTTTTATCATCGTTTCTTCGTCGGAAAGTTTTGGCGCTAGCCTACCTGCTGTTTCTATATAGCATCTGACGGAAGTAATTCTT
>JAUCNQ010118140.1:0-10935 GCA_032352715.1 Bougainvillia muscus
GTTAATCATATATTGTAAATATTTATGTCTGTCTACAAAGAAATAAATTATTACTTACTTACTTACTTACTTACTTAAGTACGCAAAAAGACACTTCTTCTGAGATGGAAATTGATAAGATTCTCCTTACGAAGTTTGTGGACGACTCCTAAACTAATGCAACTTATATTGGTTAAACTATGTTATGAATTGCTAACATAGGCATTCATGGCCTGGAAGAGTCGTCTTTTACGCCATCCTGGAATTTTTTTTTTTTTATAAAATTCCTGGAAAAAATTATGCAGCCAATTGTGGATATTTCCTGCATTATTGTTTTCAAATTTCTGTGGCAACCCTGTAGAAGAGCTAGGGACAAACCGAGATTTGCTTAGTTTATCTTCCTGACTCTACTGGGATGGGAGTCGTTTTAAACCAGCTCGCGCTCAATCAACGTGAAGTCTGTAAAAGTGGAACAAAAAATCCTTTTGATTTGAAATTTGTCAGAACATATTTTTTTAATATAGTCCAAACGGGAAGTTTTCTGCATTAATAAACCAATATCAACAAGAACAATTCCCTAACAAAGCCACTATAACAATTCATAAGTGTCGTGACTTGACTCGGTGTGTCACGAGATGTTGGGGGTGTCGCGACAGGATTTTCATAATGGCGGTGTCATTTACTATTTTGTTTTTCAGAAACCAGTGCCGTTTACCTAAAAACTGAAAGTCGTGTGACGCCAACTTCCAATATAAACCGATTTTCAGATGCCGTCTGCTTCCCACAAAGGGAAGAGACCACCCACAAAATTCTTATATGTGGAACTTCGTATCAATTTTGATTCAGACAAAGTGCATACATGGATCCAAATTCACAGAAATAGCACGAATCGTATCATTCTCATTTTAGTAGAGGTGTCTTTGTGTATGTAAACACTTCTTCTGAGATGAGAATCGGTACGACTATTCGTGCTATAAATTTTGTAGATTTGAATCCGTCGTAACATATGGCACTTATTCATGACTTTACCTTTAAGGCATGTTTATCACTTTCCTGTATATAATGAATGGCCAACTGCGCAAAATCCAGCTGTATCCGGACCTTTATACAGTCCGTCTACTCTTGTATTCGGTCCGTATACGTCGGTATTAAGACAGAATGCTAGCATTCTGTCTTAATACCGACGAGTACGGACTGAAAAAAATCCGGATACGGTTGGATTTCGTGCAGTGGCCATTATTAGAAGTTGATAAATCAAAAGAAACAGAGATATAATGAAATATTGTTGTTTGATTTTTATCATTTTCTTGAATTTAAATGATATATAGCTACTAAAATTTCAAAATTTCCCCTTATTTTTTTACGTTTCACGCCATCTCACCAATAAAATACATAAAAATAGCTAGCTTGTGATTTCTACATTTGCTCAAATTTGCTGTTTTGCAAGCACTTGGATTGTGTAGCTTGCTACAGCTGTAGATAGGCTATATTCTATTCCAGGAGAGAGGATCTCTTGTGTTACAACTGTTATACATTTCACATAAACAAGAAAAGTTTTCAGTGATCAGGAAAAAACTGGTCGGAAGCACATATTTATAGGAGATCAGCATAAAACTGGTTTTAAGCACACAGAAGACAGGAAGGCTTTCCCTAACCACATAAACTTACTCAGAAACAGCTCTATTTCACTTGAAAACAATCTTTTTAGAATATCTTTTCTTCATAACGTCTCCGTATCCGCAGTAACAGTAAAGAAAAGGCCATTCATAGAACAGCCTTGCTAAAAAAGCAGAAGCTCTGATCGGTGAGTTTCTCTGTTTTTTTGCTTCAGGCTATTCTCATAGTCAAGATTGGTCTCGCATAATTTTAACATATGCGGTCAATTTGTGCGAGGTGTAACTTCTTTGATACTCAGAGCAAAATTCCAATCATACTAGGCCACGAAACTTGAAATAAATAGCTGTGACGTGGAAATTCATTAACGAAATACTGTTAATTTTCTGTCGCGTGACCTGGCCGGCGCCAGTGTCTTTTCGCTCTTTTCTCTGAAAGGCAAAAGGTACTGGAATTGAGTTGGTATAATACATGATATTTGAACATAAACTAAATAAAAAGAGTTGTTGATAACGTCAAACCTAATTCCAATCCAAAAACTGTTAAATATTTTATTACTTTCATACGTAACAAAAAACTAGACCAGTAATAAAAAAAGTGCAATTACAATGCTCTTGAATTTAATTTTTGTAATCAGATAATTAAAATATACAGATCAGTGGCGGATCTAGCCCTAGTCAGAGCATTGCGATGGTGTATAATTACTGTTAATTCTTAATTATATGATGTATGGCGCTGGGTCTTTAGAGACCCAGCGACATACATAATATAATTAAAATTATGACTTTGAGTACTCCACTTACTACTCTGAATAAGTAAAAGCTAACTAAGCTAATAAGATAAGAGTATTTGTCCTGCAACATAGCAGTGTGATAATTATAAACTCGATCTTTATTGGTGTCGGCCTTACTGTTGTTTTTTCGATGGAGAACAGCTGGTTGACCAATTAGATAACCTGGTTTTTCAAGTGGTGTAATGTGTAGCTAGTAATTGTTAAGTATATTTCTATATTAAATGTTTGGGATTTGGAATTATTTATTTATAACATATAGTATTCTAAAGAAAAAGAAAATAAGACAACATTTAGTATTTAATATTGAATAAAATAAATAAAATACGTAAATATGTGTTTAAGAAATTTACGCCAAAACGACCCTATCTTAATGAAGTAATAATAACAAGTAATGAAAACAACCTACAAAACTGAAAAAATATATTTAATTATTATAGTGAAGGAAGTCAGAGGAAGTCAAAAAGTTAGAGTGAACTCAGAACATATTTCTTCCAAGTTACAAGAGAAAAATAGTCATAAGGCTATTGAGAATTAAACGATTTAGTTTTCCATCGTGATGCAGTGACAGGTATACATCTGCTAATTATTGATACATATGAAAAATATTATATTTCGTGTTTAATTTATTAGAAATAAACTTCTTGATAATACTTACTTCATAGACAGTTACTACGGATAAAAAAATGACTTTAAATGATAGCTATTGGGATTTTATGAGAGAAGATGAAAATCAAGGCTTCATCATCACAAGAGTTGTTTTAGACACTATTGCTATTGGTCTATTCATTTCGGGGTTGGCGTTATTACTGTACAAAAGTCGAATAAACAATGTTACAGTTTATGGATTAGAGATTAGTTTAGCATTGTCAACAATCCTATTTCTAATAATAAGTTTATTTGTGAACATAACTTTTTATATAGATGTTAAGCATGATAGCTTTGCGTATATACTGATTCTTTTCACTAGTTCAATAACTGAGGCAATCTTTACGCTAATGCTGATGACGTTGGACAGATTTTATTCCATTCGTTTACATATAAAATATCGAAGCTCAATTATGTCAAGATATAAAAACAAAATTTGCTTAGTTACTTGGTTTGTTAGTGTTTTAATTGTCATCAAAGACATGGTGTTGAAAGCAACTCTATCAACAGAAATGTTTAATAAATGCAATAAATATCAATATATACTTATAACAGCAATGACACTCGTAATGACACTGCAGTTTATCGTATCTTATATCTACATTTTATTCGTGATCAGAAAAATGAAATCTAATCATCGTGTTTTTAACGTGTATAAACTACTTGGTCCAGTACTATTTACAGGGACATTTCTATTATCTGTAGTTCCTATATTCTTATTGATCTTCATTATTCCCTATTATTCACCAACTCTATTAAAAATATTTTCCATTGGAACTGACATTAACATGTTATGTACAGCAATAGTATTTCTTTTCTTAAGAAAAAAAAACAATTGTCTCTGTAACTGAGTTGTACACCTGTAGAGAAGAAGTCTACGTCATATATTTAGTTTATATTGATATTGGCATTATTTGACCGCTTCGCCACTTTCTTGACATTATTCGCATGGCATATTGACACGAGTCTACCAGTATATTTAAGGAATCCTGAATTGAGTTCAACAGGTGCCTAACTTTTCTTTCACAGCCGTATTCATGCCCTCATAGGAGTTTTCATCACCTTCACATAGTACTTTACAGTCTTTTATTGCACAATATAAATAATGCTTTGAAAGCTTTATCGAAATTTATATGTGTGTGACTAATCACTGCCCTTGAACAAATAGAAATTTCAGTAAATGAGTTTTCTGGCAATCATAAAAAGCTGGTAATCGTTTTCATGAGGACGAGTAATTAGAAGTTATAAGTTATGTGGAGTCGTTGTGTTTCTTCTCTGTCTTGCTCAAGCAATAAGACAGATTGCCAAACGTCTAATCGTACAGTTCGAAGACTGAGGTTCATTAGCAGTCACTTCTTGTCCTATGCTATCTATGAATATGTAGCCTATCTCATTTATTTTTTCTTTCGATCCCAATACGTGATTGGAATCTTGAGTTGAGTTGAGTTGAGGTTCATATTTATAGTGGCTAACCCCACTAAGCTCGAGGGATATATCCTGTCGCTTGTTTCCAGGAGGGGCCACGGCTTAAGTTGACGGTTCAGGAGTATTTAATGCTCTTCTGAGCGACAATGTCACACCGAAGTAATAGTGCTTTCCTAGACAACCACCTGCAACACCCGATGATCACTTTGTACCATCTACCCAATTTCCCTCATATGGTATGGGTTGACCCGAGGAACAGATTTTTTCAGACATGATCCCAAGCATGTCGAGCACGTTTATCGAACCCTGGACCATCAGATTACAAATCCGATGACTTAACCACTAGGCCATGCTCGCATTGGTTACCATCATTAGCAAGCATTGCGCGGAGAGAAGCTTACATGTGTCATTTGACAGATATTAATGTCTTTTATAAAATAATTTTCATTCACTCTACTGGGAAATAGTTATTTCAATCAACAATCTACTCTGGCTTGGTAACTATGATAACTATAAGGTAAACTTTGAATAACCGCCAGGATTTAGGTAACAAAACAGTACCAATTCTGATAATATATTATGACACATGTGTTCCAAAAGAAACGTTTCGAGAACCGCAAGGTTAACGTTTTTGTTTTTAATAATCGAGAAGCCGGTTTCCTTCAGCTTGAACGATCATGCTAGACTTAAGACCTAATAACTCACAATGATAAAAGCTCTACAGCCAGTACGGAGAAGTTGGTGTGGGTTACACCTTCACCACTTCTAAGATATAATACATGACCATTCTCTGCTTGAGTACCAAAATATTCTTTGCTCCGTAGAACATTACAGTTGAGCGAGTTCGCATCCTAACTCGCATACGTGAAATGAGAGACGAAAATAATGACGTCACCAAGGGCACGAATTCGGCTCACGCAACGCTATCCTGCAACCGGATTACGGTAGTTAGTAAGCACTTTAGTCTACAGGCAGTAGGAAGAAATCGATGCGAGTTCTATTCTCACAACATCCAAGTTACATTCAAAGTTGCTGATCAAGTTAATGTTTTGTTAGTTTCTCATACCTGTAATCTTTTAATCTGTACAAAGTACCACACTTCCAGAATATGTGTTAATGATATGTTTATGTCATAACAGTTGAGACAGTTGTACAACAAAATAAGCCCGACAATTTGAGATCGTCGTTTTAATTATGACATCATTGTGTCGGCGATGACGTTATAATTTGAGCATTTCCTCAGAATTTCGATGATTTTCCAAAATTCACACCCATGAAGCAAACAAAAGCACTGACGAGTTAAATTATTTCTGTTCGTTATTAGATAGGTGCAATATATTCAAAAATGATCTTTCTGAGTCCTTATTGGTGGATTAAAAACGAGTTTAAAAATAATTATGAGGAAACATGATGGAATTATATTTTCAGAGAGTGTCTGTATGCTAAAGGGCGCAACTATTCCGAGATCTTTTTTGTTACCAAAGACCATCTCTTAACATTTTATAGAACAAAAGCTGTAAGCAAAAGTTCACGATTGTGGTATTTGGTACCCCCCCCTCGGTCCAAATTGGGCTAAAATGATGTTCTCTGCACAAAAAATCGTTTTTTGTCCATTTTAGATCAAGAGAAACAGAGAAAATGGCAAAAATACAACGTGAAAATCCAGGGGGTTTCTATTATTTTGACCTATAGTCTTGCATGGCCAATTTCCCATTCTGAACGACTCTTTTGGACTATCACTTTGATATACAGTTTGAGAAAAGATATTGGCAGATAAAAAATTGTGCATTTCAGGGGGTTAAAATTTGGTAAATATGAAAAAACGTTACCCTCGGTTTTATGTTTTTGGCTTATTTACCTCCCTCGAATTCAGATTTTTACATGTGCCAACATGAATTATTAATTTAGAAGCAAATTGTCACCTTGCGACATACAAACATTTAATGAATTGGTAAAATAAGCCAAGCAAAAGCGTGAAAATGATATTTTAACCCCCTGATTACCTAATATGCTATTTTTGCAACTTATAGTGACAAAATCAAAATAGAATTCCAATGAGGACGTTGGTAAATTATTCCTTAGCAGAAAAATGAAATGAAAAACATCTTATCTTACACAGGAGACTAAAGAACATATTTTCCTTCAGTACACATTTGATTTCAATTAATATCTGGACAATTTCAAAACGCAATTTTCAAGATATTTTCAAATATCCATAACTTGCAGTTGGGCAAGCTAGATGTTTCCCAACTTTTACTCTTATCTTAGCATCTAAAATGTATGGGTGGTACTGGGATTTTGTTTTATCGCACCAAATTTTAATTTTTCTTATTTTATAAACAAAATGTGTTTCGACTGCATAATGATAATTACACAAATAATACCTCATCATAATGAAGTTAAGATTGTAAAGACTGGTCATTGTACCTGTGAATTTGGCCAAGTTTTAGACATTGCAGACCTTTATTTATGGCTATTTGATAGGTCAGAGGATAACATATTTCGATACTTCCATCAGATCTGATTTAGTTTTGGCCGTAGTAGCAATTAGCAGACCAGAATAATATAAAATAGCTTTTCGAGCTAATGATCAAAGAATAAATATTCCTAACTAACCAAAGAATATATTTCCAAATAAGATAAAATATTAACATGTTTTTCGTTATTGTGTTGTAAAGTGGTTTATTCAGAATAAAATTGAGTCATTTAAGAATACTAGTCCTAGTAAACCCTCCTACAATTCAACTCCTTAACTGGTTTTAAAGTGTCATAATGGGTGTAGTCTCATTTTCAGAATGTTTGTATTACTACCAGTCTGAAGGTATAACACATTTCATCCAGCAGTGTATTATATCTAACTTTGATTAGGAAGTCTTTTTAACATAGTCAAGATTATTTTAAAACAACTACATACAAATACAAGTCGTGCGTTGTTTTCTCCAACCACAGTATAAGAAAAGTCAGGAATTAGACTTTTAAGGTTTTTTAAGGAAAGGAAACAACAAATGGATCCTGGTATTAAACCTAGAGGTGGATTTACCACTGGGAGGTCAGAATCATAGATTACATTTGAATTTAACTGTCAAATCATGAAGTGCGAATCAAGATCCTTTACTGTGTTTTTTCTGTGTATCTCTCTTACACTCAACTAGTTACAGTGGCAGTTACAGTTACAATGGTGTATAATTACTGTTAATTCTTAATTATATTATGTATGACGCTGGGTCTTTAGAGTCCCAGCGACATACATATTATAATTAAAATTAATGACTTTGAGTACTCTACTTACTGCTCTGACTAAGTAAAAGCTTGTTCTAAATCCTCCTCTGAGTTAAGTTTTCTTTCTTTATTGCTCGCCATCTTCACAGAACTGTACTGTCATTCAGGCAGTCTCAAATTCTATTGATAAGGCGCATGCTACTCATAACTCTGCAAATATATTCGTCTTTCGGGGACTTCAACATCTATCACAAAGATTGGCTAAAGTATTCCAATGCCATAAGTGCTTCTGGGATCGAAACCTTTGACTTTGCATTATCCCAATCTCTTACTCAACTAGTCAACTTCCCCACTCGCCTTTCTGATCAAGTGAATCGTTCTGAATCACTTCTGGATTTATTTCTGACTTCTAATCCTGATATTTGTAAAGTCTCTCAAAACTCTCATTCTGGAAATTGATATCATGTTGTTGTATCTGCTAATTTGTCGTTACATTGTAAAGCTGCTCAAGAATCACCAATACACCGAACTCTCTACAGCTATGATCGGGTTGACTGAAAAAACTTTCGGGATTTTATGCTCGATGTTCGTTGGAGAGAGGTATTTAATAAAAAAGAAGACGATTGTGCTACTGATTTTTCATCTTGGATCCAGGCTGGTATTGATGCCTTTATGTCACCTTGGTAGTCTCCTGCCTGTGCGTCGGCTATTGCAGACATATGTTTCAAAGTCAAGTCAAAAGTCGTCATAACGACTTTCACTTCATTGTTTAGATTAGGAATTTGAAACTGAGAAACGATGAAATGAAAGTCAGTATGGAGAATATTGAATTAGAAAAATACCGTTTTAGAACTGTGAAACACCCACTTTAACCCTATAACGCCTGGGCCTTAGTAAGGGGACTACAGAGGTGGTAAAATTGTTTTTAAGCATCACTAGGATCCAATGAAACAAAGTTAACCGGTAGAACAATAATTTTCGTAGCGGTTTTGATTTTATTTTTTGTACACATATGTGCACATTGGGCACTTAATACGACTCAATCTGGGAGTATATAAATTTATCTACCGTACCAGGCTTTTTCCGTAACTTTCTAACTTTCGTTGAAAAAAGAATGACTCAAAACAATAGAATTGTAAGTCATTGAACTAATATAGGGTGTTTAAAGCTATAAGACATGAAGTGAAGTTAGCAGAATTCGTCAAAATATTCCACCAAGAACAAAGAAATGGACGTGTCTCCTATTGTAATGGTACACAAAAATAATTAAAAATAAATAAATTTGCTGATGTCAGGAAAAAAGTGACGTCAGCAAAAAATTACCCAATCAAAAATGATTTTCTAGTCATGGGCCATTATGCCCCCCCCCCCTATGAAAATCATGATCCACTAATGCTAAACTTATGAAACTTTGCACATATGTTAACAAGCACATGAAGAAGATTTGGGTTTAGTCATATTTGGAATGACGTCATTTTTAGGCTAATGACGTCATAATTAGCCTCTAATATCGCGAATATACCAATCTCGATTAATATCAGCTAAAAAGCTTTGTTTAAGATATTTCTTTCACATAACTGATGTAGACGTAAAGATAAGTGTCCAAAAAAACGTCCAAAAGCATTTTTGGCTAAAAAAGTGGCGAAATATCGGATTTTTCGCCGTCGGAATTTGCTCCGGAAATTGGAAATGTTTCCGATTTTCCGGAAAAACTACGTCATTTACGAAAATTTATTATAATAATTACCAGTTGCGCAAAGTTTCATCCCAAAATGATTTGTATCTTAGAAAATACAGGCTTTACAATATTTCAGTAATATCAACTCAACTATTAGCTACACCACTTAGATAAGCATTCTTGAAAAGGTTTGGTGTGTATTTTGAAGAACAGAAATTAATGTATTTTCGAACCGAAGTATAACTTGAAGTAATACAACCAAATTGTCTATCCCACGGGGACCTACTCTCAGTCAAAGCTTCATTTAAAAATGTACACATATGTGACCACCAGGCGTTATAGGTTTAAGTACGTTGAAACACGGAAGTACTTAAAAATATGCAGATATAGAGGAATATAGGTTATTCATTCCCTTTGCAGTCGCGGATATAGTTCTAGTCAGAGCATCAGGAAGAAGAACACGAGGTGTCGATTCTTCAATGCTTTATGTAGGACGATTGGTCTTTAGGGACCCATCTTCGTACATAACGCAATTACAATTTAAGAGGAAAAGTCATGTTCTAAATCCACCCATATAAGTAGTTGTAATTATTAGCCGTATTTTCCGTAGTAACAGCAGTAAAATGGTAACTCGAAGTCATCTATATAATACCATTAAAAGGATATTCTGTCGACCAGGCGATCACGCCTTACCTAGATTAATTTAAGCCCGGACAAAATAGACAATTTTTTAGAAAACGAGGCCAATTACATCTGTGACGCAGCTTATGACGCGGCATAGATTCTTAAAAAAAACAAACAAGCACGGAAAAATGATTGGTCTTTGCGAAACTGACGTCAATTGAAACCAACACATTGCCGAGTTTTGAGAAGATTTTGACTTCATGGAATGTTGGTGGATGACATTGCATTGCCAACTAAAAACAAGCGAATGCAATGAAAGACGTAGCTGGCCGGAACGTAATATAAAACGGAGAAAGACAAGACAATAAATAAATAAAGATCCAACGTCTATAAAAGAACGTCTTTCAAAGAACAAAACTATTAGAGAAAAGAGAAGCCTCGATTAGACTCTGAGGACGAAGAGAAACACGAAGAGAAGCACAAAGAAAGCGAAAGTTAAGATATAAGATCAAAATCAAGAAAGAAAACACGCATATTCGATCAGACCGTGGGGACGACAGTGGCGGATCCAGCCTTAGTCAGAACAGCACGATGAAGAACTAAACGTTTTAATTCTTAATAGCTTTTGTATGATAATGGTTCTTTAACACTATTGTGCATGGGTGGGGGTAAATTAACCCCCTTGTCAGATCTTTTTTAATAACTTTTGTTTTACATAAGCAATTGAACTGAAACTGTAGAACTGTTACTAAAATCTTATTGGACACGTTTTCTGAAAGTTTCAGTCCCATACCTCCTACTATTCAGAAATTATAAGCTATTGCTCGAGACCACCTGTCAAATTTTTAAGAAATCCTGCTAAAATTACCATAAAAGACTTCTTCCATAACTTTTTATGTGGTAAAGTAATTGACTTCAAACTTATACAATATCTTCAAATTAATAACATCTTTCAATT
>JAUCNQ010118151.1:0-10934 GCA_032352715.1 Bougainvillia muscus
TGAACTCCACCAAGGACACTTCTGTAGGAATTTTTCAAATATTTACCGAACACATAATTTAAAGAACACGTATAGATGGCTGCTTCCGTATGCACAAAGACACTTCTTCTGCGATGAAACTTGATATTGATTTCAATACAAGGTTTGTTAAAATAGCTTATAAACTTCATATTCTTAAACTTCCTTGATAATCTTGACTATTGTGGGTGACAAATAAAAAATCCGAAGAAATTTACAATATCCTTGCAACATCTCAACTATGTGTTTAGTGCGACTAGTAGCGAATCGAAAATTAGTCAGAGTATCTAGGTTTAATTCTCAAAAGCTCAAAATATGAAGATAGATTTGTCTATAAAGACACGGATCATACTACAGTCTTAACAGTTGAATCCCGTTAAGTGGAACCCCGGATAAGTGTAACTTTCGCTAAGTGGAACCATCTTCGTTGGTCCCTTGTTTTCATTTGTTACCTTGCCACCATCGGATAAGTGGAACATTTTCTAACTGGAACAATTTTCGCCGGTCCCATGAGTGTTCCACCATAGTGGCATATACAGCCCCGGTCATTGCAACACGATGAAGAACTCAACGTTTTAATTCTTAATAGCCTTTGTATGATGATGTGTCTTTAAATAACAATTATCATACAAAAGCTAATAAAAATTAATGAGTTTGAGTCTCCATTCTACTGCTGTGACTAAGTAAAGCCTCCGCCTCTGATACAGTACTACTTTATTTTGACTCGGTTTTTATATTTCCTGAATCCTAAAATTTTTAATGTCACTTCAATCACAGACAGAGGCTAGTGGAACTAGCTCGTACTAATTACAATTTAATTTATTTTATTTTAGCCATGTATGCATATGGCAAAAGCAATGGTGACACTATTCTTTCTGAGTCTAGTTATGTAGTACTACCAATATCATATCCGATATCATTCTTTCATAAACCTATACCGCTTATTTTCGTAAGTTAATTAAATTCTAGACTAGTTAATAGTTGCTTAGTGGTAACAAGCGGGAGCAGCGTATCGCGCACTAAGGTGAGTTCAAGAATCAACGCACTTGTTCCCAGAGGATGCAAATCGATACGAATTTCTATACTAGCCCTTTTCAAACCCAGACTATATATGTTAACATAGCTTCCTAAAAATTGTGTAGTCCCGCATGCATGTAAACTATAAACTATCATGGAAATGCATGGAGCTGTTTCACACCTTCTCTTTTATGTCATGCAAGCAACGCGTAACTACCCAGCTGGCACACAACGTTAAAACAACGTTGTAGCAACGTTATTACAACGTTTTCTAATAGCTTTCTGTATTATGATGGGTCTCTTAGAAATAGATAAGAAATAACTTCTATTTATACTGTGATTACACAGCTAACAGCTTTGCATATGCGAATACTGTTTAAACTAGGCAAAGCAATAAAATGGAGAACAGGAGTCATTAGTCTTTTCAAGGCTAACGATCAATTGTTAAAAATAATTCGCTTCATTCTCCATCTTGGTGTTCTGACTAGGTCTGAATCTGCCATTGCTTTGGCTATGTCAGGGTCGGATCCAGGAGTAGGCAAACACCTACGAAGAAGTGTAAAACAATTAAAATTTCTTTGAAATGTTAATTGTTTTACACTTCTTCGTAGGTACTTGCCTACTATTTTCAAGCTTTGGATCCGCCACTATATGTCTGTTTCTAAAATGAGAACATATGATGAAAAGAGTGACGGCCTTGAAGAGGAATTCTACCGGGCTTACAAAACACGAAGATCGGATTTTAAGTCAGATCCTTGTTCCGTCGTATCGCCATTCTGATCAGCTCCGGTTGTTTCGGTTCTAACAATTGTGTATTAAGTAAAGACATGTTCGGACTTCACCACTGATCTCTTTCGTTATAGTTATCAACGCAAGGCTTCATATCAAAATTTTTACGGAATTCAGCATATTTAGAATCATTTGAAGATTTTGACGTCATTGCACTATTTGCTGTGAATAATTTTGATTTGAGATATGGTGGTGCTGTATACTATCGATTAATACCATATAGAACAACACAAGAAATGGAATTTATAGATAGTGTTATTATGAAAGATTTCGCCATAACCTTTCCAACAGTAAATTTTAAACCTACAATGGTAATTCTTGTAACATATTCGGCTATGGTTGAAAGATTGAAATTTACACCACCCAGTACATTTCAAATAGCTTTGATTTCAGATGGTATTGATACATATATGATTTTAAATTTTCTTCGTATAACTGGTATTGGGTATACAGGAATACATGATATGAAATGTGATAATCGAACAACGCTGAGAGCATGGACTTTGAATGAGCTTTTACAAGAGAGTACCACTGGTAAAAAAGGACAACATGTATTGAAAGTTACAGATACAGGAAGATGTGTTGGTAAGTTTAGAGGCGGACTTGAGCATGCATTTACCTAGTCACAGTAGGAAAATGGAAACTCAAAGTCATTGAATTTTCATTGCTATACGTATTATGATTGGCCTATTATAATACATTAAGCTATTAAGAATTGAAACTTCTAGTTCTGCTTCGCGCAGTGGCGGATCCAGCCCTAGTCAGAACAGCACGATGAAGAACTAAACATTTTAATTCTTAATAAAGACCCATTATCATACAAAAGCAATTAAAAATTAATGAGTTTGAGCATGCTTTTAATCTCCATTCTATTGCTTTGACTAGGTAAAAGCATGTTCTGAGTCTGCCTATGTCGCGATTCTCTGACCAGGGCTGAATCTACCACTGGTATTGTATGAAAATTATAAAAATAAGCTGGATGTTTTACTTTATGAAACAATCTGAAGAAATTGGGAGTAAAACTCTAGATTTCCAGATGTTGTTTGATAAAATAGTTAAAGGATAACATAAATTTTTATGCAGGGCGTAAACAGTGGACTATTGATATCTCGAAGTCTCAAGGGACCATAAAAATAGTTCGAAATAGCGAGACTTTGACATATAGAGTGTGTTAAGTGAGTGCGCAATATGACCAAGTTACCAGAGGATTTGTTTGAAATCTCGAGAGTAGGAGATATCGGATATTCGAGCTATCGCTATTAGACTGTAGCTGTAATCTGGCTGCCCAGAGGCAAATTATCACAGTCGAAAGGATCGTAACACTCATTTAAACTTGGAAGGAAATTAGCTCAAAGAGCTGGGAGTAATATCTGGAGTTTCAATAATGTCCGCCTCTGAATCTTATACATGCGATCATAAAAAAAATGTGTGCCTTCACCAGTTGCCTCCAATACTATTCACTTATTGGTGCTTGTGCGTCAATGCTTGAATGGGGAGGTCTGTAGTAATTTCAAAGAGTACTTTAAATTGCTGACCATGGTAAGAGCACACGAAATGTGGATTTTTTCTGAAGCTTCCAAAATTAAATCAGTTCCTTTCGTTACATGGGAGCGTCGTTGGTGAACGAACTTCCATTGAACGTAAGGACTTTTGCCAATACTGATGATTTTGAACGTGCCCTTCACCAACATTTCGTTGGTTGAAACCACATATCTCACTGCGTGCCAGTCAACATCATAAATTTGCACCATTCGCCGAATGTAACGTACTTTATCGTATCTTAGGGTTCGTCTCAAAAATTCGCGTTAATTCGCTTCACAAATCGTTTCATTTTCGCCTTAGCTGAAGCGTAATTGTGCATACGAAGTGTGCACAATGGCGCTCCATCTGAGGTGAAAATGAAACGATTTGTGAAATGAATTTATAGGACGGATTTTGAGACGGTTACTTATCGCATTTGTCTGTCTTAAAAGGCTTTCTTTTTTACCGTTTTTTAATCCTCAGGGTACATATTGATAACAGAAATTTTATCTTGTATATATTTTTGAAGTGTAAATAGTCTGTAAAATATTCGATCAATAAAATAAATAATAAAATAAATATGTATATAGATATTTCCAAGCATGATTATTTGAAATCAAAAGGTTTTTTCGCTGCGGATAAAGCACATGAAGAGAAATAAGATCCTTTTTCATTTCATCCTTTCATTTAGTTACAACTACTGCCGAAACAACAACAACAATGATTACAACATCAAGCAAAGAAGTAACAACTACAGAAGAACAAACACCTGAAACTATAACAACTACAACAACTGAAACAACTACAGAAGAACAAACACCTGAAACTACAACAAATGAAGCAACAACCACAACCTCTACGACAACAAAGATGACAACCACAGAAGAAACAACAAGTAAGATTCGTTTAGTTTAGGGACCGTACAAAAAATTCGAATAGAGTAGATTCATATCAAGTAAAGAAAAAACATAAAAAAATGAAATAGGTAAAACTTTGAAATTGAAATATAGGTGAAGCGAGGCTTTCTTCCGTGGTGAAGGATCACCTTCAAAAATTGACCTTCTCCTACATTATTTCTGTTGTTGTTGTAAAGCAACAATGGAATGTATTACTTTTCCTTTAATATGACTGTATATAAAATAGGTAAAACCTTGTACATTTTGCCCATGCAAATGAGTTGTAATCCATACATATTTAGAGAGCCACAGTCTTGAAATATACGGCTTTTGCGCCTTAAAGGAATCCCAAACTCAGTTAATTCGGAGCCTAAATTTTCTTTCCACTCGGTCTACTCGCTCTTGGGGCTTTCTTCAACATTGTCAATCGATATATTACTGGCTTTAATTGAACAAACAATACTGGTGCTAAATTTTTATTAAAAATTGTTAATAGATTCACTATTTGTTGTCTCCCGATAAAAGAGATTGTTTTAAGTAATAAGATTTAAAAAGTTTTTGAAAGAAAGCAAATAATAGGTTTTTGTGTACCATCTAATTTTGTCTGTAAAATAAACGAAACGTTGAATTATTTCAAATGTAAACAAGAAAGCATGCATAACATGGCTGAAAGACTTTTCTGAAGACACGTAAGAACGAAGGTAAATTTTGATAAAAAATTGCACTCAAAACACGAATTATGTTTTAAAATTAGATGGAAATGGTTTATTTTTTTGAACGTTTTGAGCAAAAAAAGAACTCAAAAGGTATGATTTTTATGTCTTATTTAGTTTCTTAAACAAAAACATTGTGCGTACTATTAAGAGGTTGTGTTTTCTTCTTACATAGTTTAACGCTTATTTGTTCAGAAAGTACAAAAATATGTTTTTTCATTTTTCCACCGCCTGTTTCCACCGATGTTCACTTCGGGATTCCTTTAACAAAAAATACAAAAAAAAATTATCTAAAACTTGTATAACTCCAGGTTAGCGGCGGATCCAGCCCTAGTCAGAACAGCACGATGAAGAACTAAACATGGTAATTCTTAATAGCTTTTGTATGATAATGGGTCTTTAAAGACCCATTATCATACAAAAGCAATTAAAAATTAATGAGTTTGAGCATGCTTTCAATCTCCATTCTATTTGTTTTGACTAAGTAAAAGCATGTTCTGAGTCCGCCTATCCAGGTTATACAACGTGCGCACAGACACTTCTTCTAAATGAAAATTAACATGATTTTCGGAATACCGTTTTCTCTTTAGGTGCTACAACTCCAACAAATTCAACAACTCCAGCAAAAGGTACGGATAGTAACTTGACAACCTCGATCCCAGGGTATCTTGTTCTTTCTGATCGTATCGACTATACACAGAAAAAGAAAGATACAAAAAGCCCTGGGATCGAGGTTGGTAACATAACGAACGGATTTAGAATGTTCCAAAAGCTATACTGTACGGCATGAAAATTGTAATGTTCAGAATCGGTTTACATACGGTTATTTTATATTTAGAGAAAATTCCTTCCGACATTAAGTTAAATAAATCGGAAATGTAATCAGAATCTGATAATCTGATAGACCACAGAATTGGTATCGATATGCGCATCAATTTTCATACAGAAGGAGTTTTTTCGTGCATGCTTCGTATGCACAAAAACACTTCTTCTGTGATGATAATGGTTTGTTTTATGATACGAATTTTGTGGACGGTCCTGATAGACCAAGGACATTTAAAACTACCTTGGATATACATAACGTTCTATTACCACATCTGAAACTACTACGGATTTGACTCTTTGAACAGACCGCAGATACACCAATTATTTCCTGACATTCAATACAAAAAAGTATCACAATGTTGTTAAAGGTACGATGACAAGACAATTGCTCCCTCACGTTGTTACTTTACGCTTAAAAAACACGGAAATAATACGAATGATGTGGGAAAAAACCCAAATGTTATCCCATAGCATAATCTGAAGTTAATTTTTACCGGACAACTGCAGGTTGTTCAATTCGATAGCATGTCAATAAAGAACATTCAGTAATTAATTAATCAGAAACAACAATGCCAACAAATTTTACTACTCCAGAAAAAGATAAGGTGACTTGTTATTGATACATATATATACTATCGTGACTGATTTAGTTCAAAAAAACATTTTTAATCAGATCCTGATGCAAATGGTTGTTTAATCGGCGGTACCATGTTACAACTGGCACCTTGGGTTTAACTGGTGGCCCACGTTAAAATTGGCGGCTATATATTTAAGTCGCGGCCTCAAGTTATAACTAGCGGCTGTACAGTTAAGTGATGGCCGCAACTTTTGTCTATTTTATAAGTCTCGGCCCCATAATTAAGAAGCGGCCCCTAGTTGGGTTACAAAATATTTCACCCCCTTTAAGTTTCTAGTGTGGATACAAACAGTGTCTGTAGTTGAAAGATGTTTTTCGTGGAATACATCTGGCTAACTTTATCAAGCCGCTTAAGGCCGCTTAAAAAAATATATCAAGATTTGCCGTCATCATGGGGTCACCGTCAAAATGAGCGCAAAAACGAAACAAAATAAATCAACTTAAAATGCTTTATTATGCAAATCTGATTGCTGTAAATTAAAAAACAAATCAATTTATGATGCACTATAAATTTATATGCATTCTAAATTGATTTGTTTTCTAATTTACAGCAATAAGATTGGAAAAAAGGAGCATTACAAATTTATTAGTTTTTTCGCTCCCGTTTTTCTTCTTTCCTAGCCGTACGGTGAAAGGGGTTTTATGAAAGTACCATATATGTAAAACCTCCAACAGAAATGTTTTTAGGCAAACTAAAGATGCGTAACAAAATCAGAACCGCAGCACTTACCCGCATCATACTATTAGGCAAGTGCCCGCGAAGATGTGTAAAACCATTAAAATTTCAAAGAAATTTTAATAATTTTTTTCTTTTTTTGAAGGTGTTTGCCTACTCTTAGATCCGGCTCTGTTATGGGTGCGCTCAATCAGTGCGCCCCGGTATTTGGACCCCAAAGAACTCCGGTATAAATAGGTTCTTCGCGTGTTCTGGATCTACATCTGTTATACATTATTTATTCTAGAAGAATCTTCTGATTCTGCTTTGATTGGTGGTGTAGCGGCCGGTGGAGCCGTATTTCTTATTATCATTATCATTGTGGTGGTTGTAATTGGGAAGCGAAAAGCTGAGAGTGATCATATCAGAAAATTATCAGAAGGAAAGAATTCACCTGAAGTTTATGAAAATAAAGCCTATGAAAGTCATGAATTGGAAAACAATGGAAAAACTTAGAGTTCATCACAACAAAAAATTGTTTCACAAATTGTTTAATTGTCATTTCAGCAAAAGTGTCATTGTATGCAAAAGTATGCACAAATACACTTCTTCTGAATGAAAATTGATAGAGTGAAGGGAACTTATAAAGCGAAATGTTAAGGGACCGTCTCAAAAATTCGCTTAAATTCGCTTAAATTCACTTCATTTTCACCTTAGATTAAGTGTTATTATAACACGTAAGTGTTACAATAACACTTCATCTGAGGTGAAAATTATTAGGAATGAAGCGAATTGTGTAGCGAATTTAAGTGAATTTTTGAGACGGTCCCTAAAATGCCTACGTGCAGGGACTTATTATTTTACCTTGTCACAACAAGAAAATGGAGACTAATAAAGTTCCTATACTTTCTTAATATATGGTAAATGGTTTATAAAATATAAGGTTGTAGGTCTCCACCGTAATGCTCTAACTAAGGTGAGATCACATCGAGTTTTCAGTTTTTAAAGCACGTAAACTTCAGTTTCCCAGTCAACACGATGTCCCAAGTCATCTAAGTTTTTCAGTTAGATTGAATGGTTTTTATCGCTTAAAACTAGCACTGAACAACCTGCAGTTACCCATGGAAAAACAGGTTGCAGTTGGTTGCACTGGTTGATGATTGATTTTCTCCTGTAAGGATTTTATCAATCAGTAAAGTTTTTATCCTAAGCGCAGCACTAACTTCTTAAATGTTTGAGAAAACTTAAATAGGAGGGAATATACGGAGCCTTGTATCTGCCATGTTGTCCCCATTTTTTATTTGGCACTATTCTATTTTGTATCTTGCAAAACTGCAAGTTAGCACTCTTATCTCGCAGATTCTGCAAGTTAGCATTCGTATCTCGCAGTTTCTGCAAGTTAGCACTCTTATCATGCAGTTTCTGCAACTTAGCATTCGTATCTCGCAGTTTCTGCAAGTTAGCATTCTTATCTTGCAGTTTCTAAGTTGCAAAAACTGCGAGATACGAATGCTAACTTGCAGAAACTGCGAGATACGAATGCTAAGTTGCAGACTGCAAGATAAGAGTGCTAACTTGTAGAAACTACAATATATGAAATATAATAATGCCAAATAAAAAAACGGGGACAACATGGCAGAAACAAGGTTACGTAGGAATAAAACCATTTTAAAGATTTTCACAAAACATTTAACAACAAATGTATACACTGGCGGATCTAGCCCTAGTCAGAGCATTGCGATGGTGTATAATTACTGTTAATTCCTAATTATATTATGTATGACGCTGGGTCTTTAGAGACCCAGCGACATACATAATATAGTCAAAATTAATGACTTTGAGTACTCCACTTACTGCTGTTGACTAAGTAAAAGCATGCTCTACATCCGCCTCTGGTATATATATAAAAATGGATTAGGCACCGCCCTCGAATAAAGGGCCCCTCTTATTTAGCGTCGCACGAAAATCCGTTTCAAAAACTAAGAGCATAATCTCAAAATTCTTAAAGTCTTATTAAACTATTTATAAAACGAAATTTTTAAACGACACATAAGTGAAAATTCAGCGTATTTCATGTTACCTTATTCGTAGAAATTGTTTGCGGAAGAATTAATTGCGTGTGATTTGCAGGACTTTACTTTTGTTGATTTGTGAAGAATCCGGGAAAGAGGTGAAAAGTAAGAACTCTATTTTTAAAGAGTCAAGTTAAAAAAAAAATTAATCGGGCGGAAATTTTCCAAAAAACAATAAAACATTCGAACCCTATTAATTCCGGGACAAATTTTTACGGATCGGCCTCTTGAATTATGAAATTTCAAAGTTTTATCGATTCGAGGCAAATCTCAAAAATAATTCCCACAATTATTTGTTCTGCAAGCAATTTTTCTGCAAAAATAAGTACGAATAAGGTATTTATTAAATTTTAAAAATATAATGCTAATCTGCAGTAAGAAATTCCAGCGTTAACAGAATATTTCAAATACAAATTTGAGGAATATCTCTAATCTAATAGGTCTAACTAACTTTTACGTTTTTTTTGACGGATACATAATTTTCACCTAAGATGAAGTGTTATTGTAACACTTACGTGTTACAATAACACTTCATCTAAGGTGAAAACATGCACACAAAAAAAACAATTCTTGATGCACTGTACATTGTAACTTTATATATTTTATGATTAAGAGACCGTCCACAAAATTCGTATCGTAATACGAACAATTTTCATCACAGAAGAAGTGTTACTGTGCATACTACGTATGCACAAAAATTGATACAAATTTCGTGGAAGGTCCCCTTCCTTTATTATACTGAAACTGCTTCAGAGCAGTTTCAAAAAACTTACCTTGAAAATTCGCTTTCTTCCTATCAATTTTTTTTGTTTTCTAATTTACAGCAATAAGATTGGAAAAGTGAAGCATTACCAATGTATGTTTGGCTCCGTTTTTCTTCTTTCCTATCGGAAAGGGGCTTTACGAAAGTGCCATTTATCCTAAACCTTCAAAAAAATGTTTTAAGGTAAACTAAAGATGGGTAAGAAAATCAGGACCGCAGCATTTACCTGCGAGATTCTCTTAGGCAAGTTCCTACGAAGAAGTGTAAAGCCATTAGTTTTATTCTTTTTCGTAGGTGTTTGCCTACTTTGGATCCGACCCTGAGCGCTCAATCAGTGTGCCCCAGGTATTTAGACCCCGAAAAGCTCTGGTACATATCGGTTCAAAGCGTTTTCTGGATCTGCATATGTTATGCATTACTTATTCTATAAGAATCTTCTGATTCTGCATTGATTGGTGGTGCAGCCGCCGGAGGAGCTGTAATTCTTATTATCATTATCATTGTGGTGGTTGTAATTGGAAAGCGTAAAGCTGATAGTGATCATATAAGAAAATCATCAGAAGGAAAAAATTCACCTGAAGTTTATGAAAATAAAGCATATGAAAGTCATGAACTGGAAAAAAATGGAAGATCTTAGATTATTCGTCAAAACTAAAAATGATTCCCTTCACAAAAGGTTAAACGTTGTAATAACATTGCTACAACGTTGTCTTAGGGTTGTTTGCCAGCTGGGAATCTGTGTCATATTTCATCTCAGCTTTGTATACACAATTTCTTTTGAGATGAAAATGAAACTAGAGTATAATCCCGGTAACTCGAACTATTTTCTTTGGTCCCTTGAAGCCTTCCTAGTACATAGCAACTTTGCTTAACTCAAACATTCGTTACATCGAACTGTCCCTTGGACAGTTCCCTAGGAACTATAATGGTCGTAAAATATAAAAACAGAAGATATATATGTAACATGTATAAATAACTGAGCGTAAATGTTTATGGTTAAATTTCCTCTACGTCAATGAAATCATCCT
>JAUCNQ010118162.1:0-10933 GCA_032352715.1 Bougainvillia muscus
ACTTCATCTGAGGTGAAAATTATTAGGAATGTAGCGAATTGTGAAGCGAATTTAAGCGAATTTTTGAGACGGTCCCTAAGGGACAGTCCACAAAATTCGTCCTTGCAGAAGCACAAAGACACTCTTTAGTCATGGGCACAACCAAGAAATGTCGGCATTTATCCGATACAAATGCGAATTTAACCCTTGCCTGCCCCAGAGCAGATTAAGGATGAATCAAATGTGTCCTGCACCTTGAAACAATATTTTATGTAACCTTTTCATAAACCAGTTAACCAAAATGACTACGACAGGTTAATCATTCCCAATATTTGAAGAATATTAGCTGCAAATAAAATTGAAAGCGTCTTTCAGTAACCTCCATCCGCATAAAGGGACCATCCACAAATTTCGTACTACAATACAAACCATTTTCATCACAGAAGAAGTGTTCTTTAGAAAGTGAAAGGACTTACCCTTTAACATTGGAATAGGAATATAATTAGATTTAGTCAATAAACCAAACTTGTCTCTTTTAACAAGGGTGTGAAGAGGTGCCTAAAATAAATATAAACATTAAAAAATCCTAATATTTTTAACACAGAAGAAGTATATATGTTTGCGATAAAATACAATTAATTACTTCAATAAGTTTAGAACTATCCACAAAATTTGTATAGAAATTTGCATAAGTTTTCATTCAGAAAATACCTTTTATTGCCCAAAGACACTTCCTCTGTAATGAAAACGGTACGCAAGCGGTATGCAAAAATTGTTTCAGGATCGTAATTTCATGTAACATTGCTGCATATTACACACAATACTTATCTCATTGATCTTGATTATTTCTTAGGGACCGTCAAAAAAATTCGTACCGTAATACGAACCATTTTCATCACAGAATGAGTGTTTTGTACATACTTTGTATGCACAAAAACCCTCCTTCTGTATGAAAATTGATACGAATTTCCATTCGAATTTTGTGGACAGTCCCTAAGGGAAATCAGATCAATTTTCATTCACAAGACATGTTTTTGTGCACATTTAGAGATACATGGTATGATTTCTGATATGAAATTTGCAGAGAGACGGTCCTTAGCAACATTTTTCTTTTACTTAGAGATAGCTCCCCGTATAAGCCATCGGCTATGAAAGAAAGCGTTGGTGAATAGGTTTTAGCAAGTTAAGTCTCACCCCTCTATCTTTCCAATCAGGAAATAATTCTTCGAGGGCACTAGTTTCAATACAAGCACCAGATAATATATGCCCACCTAAAAAAAACATATTAACTAATATGATGAGAAAGCAGCAGGTTTAATCTAGAATAGAAGGGCAGTGTCTGGTAATTATTAATAAGGGCACTATTTATGTTTACAAAATAACACCTAAAAATACCTAGTTTTCAAAGAAAACTAGGTACTTTCAGGACTATGTTACATGAAAAGGGCACTTGTACCATCATAATTCAAGGAACAGTGTGAGATTGACAGATGCTTAAAAGGCCAGGCTGGGTTAGTCCCTGACATCTTGCTCGTTGGTCAAAACTGGGTCGAACTGGTTGTTCGAAAATGGGTCAAACTCTAATTAATTAAGATTTGACATTAGCCAACTATATTGATTTTTAACCAATTCTGATTGGTTAACGTCAGATTAATCCGTTAATCGCAATTTCATCCGTCTTACGCAACTAGACTCTGGTGTTCCACCTAGGTAGATAAGAAAAGCGCAAATAATGTAAGGAAACATCCACAAAATTTGTATAAAAATTCGTATCAATTTTCATGTAGAATGAGTTTCTTTGTGTATACATGCACAAAGACACTTCTTCTCTGATGAAAATGGTATGTGTTTTGATTTGAAATTTTTGGATGGTTAGGAAAGAAAGTATTCAACACATCACCACTCTGCATATAATGTATACATGCATACTGAGATTCACAAAACAAAGATTTGATATTGGAAATTTGATTAAGATGACAGAAATCCAAACAGTGTTTTAATTCTTCTGATTCGTCAAATAGAATTAACTATCACGTTTTACCTTTAAAGATTTTATCGTGAAAGGCTTGCAATATTCTGGAGTAAAACTCCAGATTTCGGTAGGTTGTTTGATAAAACCTTTAATGGATAACATAACATTTCGTGCAGTGGTAATTCAGCGACCGTATATAAATTTCACATGATTATTATTACAGTATACTCACGGTAACTTGAACCTCCACGGGACCAAGGAATATAGTTTGACTTAACAAATATTCGAGTTAAGCGAAGTCCCCGTTAAGTTGGACTCTGACAAAAGCGTTAGCAAATGTCAAGGGATCAAAGAAATGAGGTTCGACATAATAAAAGTTTTAGTTATCCCGTGTTAGAGTTACCAGGACTTATACAATATTAACTGTTTTGTCGCGTCTTTACCAGAAAATATTGCCTGAGGTCACCTGTATTGACCGAGCTTGAATGAGAACAAAATTCATTCCTACCAAAGAAAATCGCTGATTATTGTAAAAGAAAAAGATGTTTCTCTTTTTGTTTTCATAAGTGGTGAATTAGTAACCAAAAAACGAAAATAAAGATAAGAACCGTCAACGCCAATGACCCCCGTCTTAAACGTTGCAATGCAATCATCCTTTTAAAAGTTTAAGGCCTTGTTAACTTTTCTATTATTTTATTTGCAATGGTGTCTTTGCTTTTTGGCTACGCAAAAGCTTGGCTAGTGAAATGGACCTTATCCAAAAGGACATTCTCTTGTACCATGTTATCTTGATGATGGGCAGTACTGTAAAATGTTGGACCGTAGGCAATCGTCAATTCGCAAAAATTAATGTTTCCGAAATGCAACTTTTTCGGAAAATTAATTTGCTGCAGGATAGTAAACCTTGTATGTCGACTTCATTGGATACCTGCACTAAAAGGTTAAAACTTGAGGAATATCATTTGTAATGAAAAACATAAACACATTACCTATTTCTGAGGCTTTCTCCACAAGTGTAACTTTCAGATCCATGTTATGTTCTTGTGCCAGTTGTTTTAATTTGATGGCTGTTGTCATCCCAGCTGGCCCTCCACCAACGATCAACACATCTGTTTCATCTGCTACCCGTTCCATATCTATGTCTTTAAGTAAAAGACAAAAGCTTTTAAACCCTTGTTGTTCTCTTTTCTTATGTTGTATGTAACTTACATGGGGTTAACTCTTATATCACGCATAGAAAATAATGAGAAACGTATTATCCAAACCTCCTGAAGAAAATATGATGCTACACCTTCTTTTATTAAGAGTCGGGCGAATGGTCGTTGTAACACATCAAAGAATTGTAATCGTTGTAACACGGCGAAAAAATCTTAATATTAAGTCAAGCATTTAGATGAGGCAAGTTGTATAATTCTGTAAGCTGGAAGAAACCATTAAATTCGAAGAGAGAAAATCACAGCACAGTCCTATGGCCGAAAAGATCCCTTTTTAAACATTCTCTAAACTTGTAATGCCATACATACATACCTTTCCATCTTTCGTCTGTTTCTCTTGATACAATTGTGTGATGCGTAGTTATTTTGCCATGGGCAGTACATGTTGAAGAAAAAGTACGGAAATTTTCTCTGGGTCGAAATAAACACCGCACTAAATAGAAATTAACATACTGAAAGTATAGGGTAAATATCTCTAGGCACAATGCCTACGATGTCAAACTAAGGTGTAAGTTTATTCTGTTTACAACCATTTCCCCTGCACTTGGTATGAAATCTTCTACACCCAGAGCACACTGTTTGAGTTATGAGTTGGAAAGCTGAACTAAAACCAACAGTATACTGTAATCCATATTCATGGTGTCTCCCCCCCCCCCCTAAACCTCTAACCACCCTAAACATTTTTTGGGGAACACAGGTGCAAAGGGGGGGGGGGGGGCAAAGCTATATCTGTGAGGAGGGAGGGGGTCTTTCATTTCTTGGTACAGTTGGATTGGAAGGTGGATTAATGTAAGTCTTTTTCTCTAAAGTGTTTCATCATTCTCAATGTTAGTCATTTTAATGTTGGACATAAATCCTGTTTTGTGGAGGAACTTCACCACCACCATTTTGGATCTTCCGGTGCAGATAGGGGGATATTTTTGGGGGCAAATTGTAGGGGGGGCATCTCTTCGTGGGGGGAGGGAGAATCGTATTTTTAGGGGGGAGAAGAACCCCTTAGACCCCATGATATGTCAGGTTATTATTTGCTGCCAAGTGGGTTTACAGCTTTAGCGTCCCTTGGCAAAGGAAGTAACCGGTTATCAGGTAATACAAGAGGAGGTGCTGAAAAAATCATAGGACCTACAAACACTTCGACAAGAGGGTATGGAAATGAAAAGTACAGCTAGAGGAGGAGCTGAAATAGCTGGAGAAAATCTACTACCTCAGTGGGATAAATTTTTGCGGGTACTTATTATTGCGAGTGGGGTTTTGACCGCATTTTGAGGGTATTTATTTTGGTGAATTCAATATTTTGGAAGAAACTACGGGTATTTATTATTTGCGAATTTGATATATTCATAAAACAAAATGTATTAATTCAGCTATGAAATCCTGAATTTGTATAGAAAATAAACAAACAGATATTTAAAGGAGAAGAATATAAATTTTGCAGGTATCTATATTTGTGAATCGCTAGTATTGCAATGTTTTTTGGGTAGTAATTTTTGCGAATTTGGCAAAATTTATACCCGCAATATTTTATACCAATAAGGTAAATAGAATTGGAAAATAGTCTAACATGAAAAGCAACTGCAGTGGACTCTCTGTAATTCGACTCCCCATAATTCGAACAACGCCATAATTCGAACAGGTTTTCTTTCCCCGTGAAGACTTTTATCCATATGCCACCTTCCCGTAATTCGAACACTCCATAATTCGAATGATTATTTTTTCCTCGTGCGAGTTCGAATTGCAGGGAGTCCAATGTATAGCAAAAGTGACGCTAACGAAAATGAAGAACAGTCCAGAACATGCTACAATCGCAGAAACGTTGTGAAGGGAACAATATCTAACCACTGAGAACACTGCCATGCAAAATGAGTGGATTGTTGAAAATGTAATAAGAAAAGACATTTCGCTAAAGTTTGCCTTTCCAAGAATCAAGTTGGGGATCCTACAACACACAGGGTTGTCACAGAAGATTTTATTTCAAATTCCAGGACTTTCCAGGACCACTTTTTCCAGGACTTCTTCACTCTAATTTCCAGGACTTTTCCAGGACATTTTTAGAAATTCAAGGGCTTTCCAGGACTCTTTGAGACACCTAAATATGTGAAGAAGAAAAAAACACTATTTTGCCAGCAAAAAGCAAGAATCAACACAAAATAACAGATTAATATGCTGTCCCTACCAATGGTGTTACCACAGGTACGTACTCATTTTGGATAATCCTTGATATTGGCCAAAAACTATATTTTTCCACTGATTTTCAAGTCAAAATAAACATGCTTTCCCTGAAGTCATTTGAAAATGCTACCTTTTTCCCTGATATACGAATAAACACTTCAAGTTGCATGATATTTTGTAACAAGAAGCTGCTACATACATCCCATAGCGTCCTCGGGGGGGGACCAGATTTTCAAAAATCAGCTAGAGATTGGGGGAAGCCACAGTTTTGGAAACCAGGGGGGGGGGGGAAGGGGGGGAGTTATCAGCTAACTCATTTTCAATCCGGTGGGAACTGGATTTTCATAATTCCAATTCAATGCTTTACCTTGTGCCCTGAGAATCCTCTACCCAAATACATCTTGATTCTTATATGATTTCAAACATAGCTGCATGACTATACTTACAGCAGTCTGTTTTTCCATGTTTTATTGGGGAAGACATTGGTAGCAGTTTGTTCCAACTCAAAAGCAAATTTGAGGGGGGGGGGGGGCACGAAAAGGGGAGAAACAGCATGTCTGGGTTCCAGGGGAAGGAATGAAAAGGGGTGGGAACTAATGTTTTTATCATAATTTGGAGGGGGGAACTGACCCTGGAGGACGCTATGTCATCCAATTTGAGGAAATGTTAGGATTTCGTGATATACCGAAGGCTAATTTTCAACCTCTCCAGAACCCCGGAAAATGCATTTCCAGCAAAGAAATTGTGAAGTATCTTGCCACTAAGAAAATCAGATAAAACAAAAAAATGTCTACTTAGCAAAACACTTAAGCTTCTACCTCCCATGTAAGGTCAATACGTACTGTCTATGGATAAAAGTACAGCTTGCTGTTTATTTATCTGACCAAGATCTGGAATTAGGACTCCAATCTCCCTGATTTTTCCCTTACATGTCCTATTTACCTCAAAAATTCCCTTATTTTCCCAAGTTTTTCTCTGATTTACTTGATTTATGCCCCTGTTTTCAGGTTTTCCAGGTGGCATATGAACCCTGTACCAAGGTAGAATGCACACAAATCATACCTGCAAAATATGTAAGAAGGAAAAACAACTAAGTAAAATTGCAAACACCATAAAAAGTTTGCACTGATAAAGACTGTATAAAATTCCAGGATCTTTCCATGAATTTAGGCAAAAATAAGTGAAATTCCAGGATTTGTCAGGACTTTCCAGGATTGTGGCAACCCTGAACACAAGTCATGGTCGAGAAATAGCTTATACTTTAACGTTAATCTGTTTGGAATCAAATCATTGTTTACTTCAGTAAAACCAAAACTAACTTCAACAAAAAATGATATAAGGTTCAAGTCCTGGTGAATAACAATCTAGCTGCAGTCGTTACAGACACAGGTACAAAGATAAGTGTGTACGGAACAGCACAGGCTAAACGATGCAGCTTGCTAGCACGAAGGTACCATCAAAAGTACAAATCAAACTTTATAACAGCTTACCAATAGCTGTGTATGGGGAAGCAAGATGCTTAGTATCTTTGGGATCATCGAGCACACCAGTCATATGTCATATTATATCTGTTTCATGCAAGCCAATTCTATCAGGACTATCCGCGCAACAGTTACACATTATTCAGTTAAATAACCCTAGCCAAAAGACATTTCAACCAATACTGATGATCAACAAATTAAAAACACAAGGATTACATGATTATATTAGAAGTAGTGAGGATCGAACTCACACCAACTTCACCCTACTGGCTCAGGCATTATTCCAAGCACTTTATTTTGGCTGTTAATAGCCAAAAAAACTGAATTTTGAATTGAGTTTTGAAACTCAATCTTCATACAAAGACTTTGGTGATACTTGGATATGATTACTAAAACATTATTATGATTACTACTTAAAAAACTCACTTATATACGGATTTAAATTGACAGAACTTGGCAGGTGGTATTTTGTAAAAAAATCGATTTAGAGGCTGTTTTAGAGGGTTTAAAGTGCAAAAAATTTCTTCGCGCCAACCACGGTGGGCAAAATTTTGGAGGCATTTCACACATGGCTGATCACTGCACTTTGTATACCGAAAAAAGCTTAATCTTCTCCACTCAATTATACAAAATTTGCATTTTTAAAAAGTGCTTGAAATAATGCCTGCTGGCTGTAGAGCAAAGTGCAAACCAACTGCTGTAAACCGGCAGAAGGTTAGCGTGGTGAGAAGATTCTGGCCTTGTAGAACATTACAGTGGAGCGCGTTCGCTTCCTAACTCTGACATATGAAATGATAAACATAATAATTAATGATTACAAGATTGTTTTGCAAAATATCTAGAAAATGTCACTGGCCTTGGTAAATTGAACAATTACAAAGTGAAATTACATGTTACTAAAGAAGTTAAACAAGTTAATTACCTCAAAGATCAGTACCTACCACTTAAAAGAGCAAAGTCATAAACCAAATGATCAACCAAGATGTTACATCCTATGAATGAACCCGCACCATGGGTTTCAAACACTGTCAGAACACCTAAGTCAGATGGCAGTATTTGCATGACAGTATGCTAGAAATGTAAAAGACGCCATTGGTCTACAAATTGACCTATACCACCCACATGAGGATTATATTTTTTTCTTTCAAAAATGGATATTTAGTAGAGTGCGAAGTGAGGATTCCGTTTTTTTTTTAGTCTGACTAGGTTTGAAGGTTGATTTTGGTAGGTTTTCATATGGCGATGAAAAGTAGCAGGGGTATTTTTTTCTTAGGCGGGGGGTTTTCTGTAACTGATGGAATTTAATGATTTTGAGATTTCTTGAAATCTTCAAAATGTCATAAAAAACGAATTTATAAGATTGAAATGAAATTTTTATTGTCGATTTATGATTGTATGATATCTAGTCACTAAATTAAGAAATTTTTTAGCCACCAAATTGGCCAGAAATACTAAAATCGTCATAAAATAACATAAAATACCTAATTAAAAATACAGGTTTTCCTGTTGATTTATCATTTAAGATACCATAGTCACTTTTTGAAAAAATATAGAATGATATGTTGATCGCAGTGTTGGTCAAGCATACTGAAATAATGTAAAAAAATGTGAGAAAATGACGAATCTCCCTCTATTTATCTAAATTAACCAACTTTTGGTATACAATCAGTATTTGTTATTGTTGAGATATTAAAACATTTAAAAATTATTTGTTAAGTCACCAAGTTGGCCTTGGATACCAAAATCGTGTAAGAATGTTTCTCTATCCATTTGACCAGTGCGTTGTTAATTTCCTTTTGATGAACCGAGGATTGCAAGCAGTTGTTTCACTTCTTCAATATTTCGGATATACTTATGATTTTCCGTGCCCTAATAAACCGCTAACAGAATCACATTCTGTAAGTACGTGCAACTGGATAGTTATGTCAGATACCTTCACACTAACTGCACATATGGTTGCAATCGAAAGGTGTAAGTAGGTTAGTTTTCAATTTTTTCAAAATCAAAACATTCTCTCCCAATAGTGCATTTAAATGATTCATTTCGATCTTTAGGTAATTGCAAAAATTGAGTTTTCAGGAAACTTTGTAATAGTATTTTGTTCCCACTGTTTCTGAAAACCTTTCCGAAGTCATTAATAGACTTCACTTTTTTTGTGCTTTGTAAACCTATAAGCATGTCCTTAATTAATGAACAATTAATGGAAGCACTTGCCTCAATGAAGACAACTATTCATGATTACTTATTTCTTAAGCAATCTTGTATATCAATAAACCATGTTCGGTTTTTATCTTTCTAACTGTTTTTGGTGTATTCTTCCTTCGGTCACTTGCTTGATATTTTGTTGTTTTTGTTGTTTTTCGTCTTTTTTATTATTTCTGTTTAAGCTGTCCTTCTGTCGATTTAACCATTTTCAATGTAACACTTCTTTAACTTAAGGCCCCTTCTTGGTGTTCCTCAGACTTTCAAAAGGTACACTGACCTAGTCTCGTTCTTGTTCTGCTCTTTTTCTATCTCCTTCCATTGTTTAATTAATTCCCTCTCATTTATTGTATAATCCTCAGTGATACTGATTGCTTTACATGCGGCTTTGGTTCTTAAATTTGTAAGGTTATTCAATTCTTTCTTTTGATCTTCGTTCGAATTTCAGGTAACTTTGATTGGCCTTCTTTCTTCTTTATTTATACTTTCCCGATCTTCATTCATTTCCTCCATACCATGTATACCATGTTAAATGAACGCATCCGTTTATCACTCTCTATTGATAATTTGTTACTCTTTTCTTCAATGAAGATTGACCTTTAATCTGTCAAAAATGCGTTATGTTGAATGTGTTTCTTTGTATCAGTGTTTTTCATCACAGTGGCATAAATGCTTCTTCCTTGACACATTTTATCTTAGAGTTCTTTGGTCCTCTCCCTTAACTCCTTCATGAAAGTATCCTTTTCACTTTCAATGCAACATTGTATACTTTTATACAATTCTTATTAGAGATGACACCCATTTCTAATCTATTGATACGTTCTGTTGCTTTCTTCATAGAGTGGTCTTCATTGTGGATGTGCTCTTTCAATTTTTCCCATTCACTTGACAGTGTAAAGTTTTCTTTTTATATTTTTGGTTCTCTAAGGTGTCGTTCTTTCCATACTCTTAAAGTCTCATAACTCTCACAAGTCTCACTTACTTGGCCTTCTTTTCACATATTTTCTCTCATTTGCGTGTTTTTGAGACTCAAATTTCTCTCACAAGTAACCTATCCCACATGCCGTTCTCTGATAAACGCACAAATTTAGAAGGGTTGTTGCAAATAGCATAAAGCTTTCATGTATCTTTAACCGTCAAGCCCTTATAACAGGTTAGATATGGATATTTTTTGTGAAGGTTACAACTCCCAAGGCAACAGTCCTTGCTGCCAAATACATAAACGAATCCAATGTACTTTGCAGAATGCGGAACGCTACTCTCCGAAATGTTGTTCTTTCCAGAGATGAGAGTTCGGAGAGATTTCTTGTCAGAATTGTGAGACTTTTGAGCGTGAAAAGAACAACACCTAAGGTTAGATCTTCTATAACCTTTGTCATTTCTGCTATCTTCTTTCTTTGTTCAAAAAGTGTTATACACGGGGTGTCAATATTTTCGACCAGTGCAACACAGTTGGTTATGGCATTCACAATGATTTAAGTTCACTTGACAAATATGGTTTTATGAGATCACTTTTCAGAAGTCTTCTTGTAAAGCACTCGTATGCTAATTTGTATAATCGCATACCTCTACTGCAGTGCTTCCCCTTAAGTGCATGTTCTACTGAACCTCATTGGATTAATTCAGCAGCGACTACTAAATAAGATAGCCCATTTCCGGAAAAACGTTTTTTAATAGTTCCCATAAACGAGAGTTGGATATGAAATGATCCTAGAACAAGTAGAATCTTTTCATATTTAATGGGATTATCATATTTTACTTCTGAAATAAGTGTGAATACTGGGCACAGATGAAAATATGGGGGACCCCTATTGGGGCACCAAATGGGGGATCTTTTTGGGGGGATCAAAAATAACCTATCGCAGGGTAAATTGAAGAAAAACACAATCTCTGAAACAAGAGTATGCTCTTACCAA
>JAUCNQ010118173.1:0-10930 GCA_032352715.1 Bougainvillia muscus
TTCATCTGAGGTGAAAATTATTAGGAATGAAGCGAATTGTGAAGCGAATTTAAGCGAATTTTTGAGACGCACCCTTACGTATTTTTGGAAGATCTAAGTTACCTTCAGAGAAATGACTTGATTTAAATCATTAACAGCTTTATACGTAGCAGATAAACCACCTTTCTTCACACACTTCATTACACGAATGTGTCGAGGACCTAAAATGCAAATACAGTAATGAATATAACACTACATTCACATTGTGCAAAAGTTGATTGTTGATTTGCAATTAGATATAGAGAGCGTCAATTTTTTTTGTATATATAAACTCTTTCATTTTCGTCTCGGAGTATTAACAATTCCCTGAGGTATGGTCCACAAAGTTCATATGCAAAGTCGTATCGAGTCGTATCGTGTTGGTACTATTTGCGATACGAAAATTTTAGACAGTTCTAAAAGCATTCGAATATTAGGTATACCATATTACACGAGAAATTTATAACGAAGATTTCACTTCGTTTATATATATAGGCTACATGCATTCCATCCTGAATGAAAGTAGTCTATATCCGTAAGGTAAAATGCAGTGTAACCGTCGTAGATTAGACTTTAAATTCTGTAGAGTTGATCAAGAGAAGACAAGGATGAAAAGCCAGAGTAGCTTGTAACGAGGTTAAATATTTGCCTTATACTATTGTTATACACATATTCTTACTGCCGGATGGGACTGCCCCAGAATTCTTATCGCATGGGATCTTCTAGAGCACGGATAATACAATAATACCAGCGGCGGATTCAGACCTAGTCAGAGCATAATTCTTAATGGCTTACTGCATTAGTTCATACATAAAGCAATAAAACTAAATGACTGGGAGTCCGTATTTCATTGCTGTGACTAAGTAAAAGCATGCTCTGAATCCGCCTCTGAAGATGAATGAAATAGTGTTTTATACCTAGTTGTAGTTCAGAACTTGCACCTTGTAATTTCGGTAAAGGACCATATACATTAATAAAATTTTCAGCTGATTGAACAACTGCCATTATTTTATTGACAAGAAATTCTTTTACTGAAGGATCAAAGATATGCAAAATACGGTTATCGTTAGTAGTTGTTGACATGTGTATATCATCTTCACCAGTGCTGTTACGTTCTTCATTACTACGTTCTTGTATAGTGCTTAGATTAAATTGATCAGTTAAATATTCGGACATACACGTTTTAGACAAGCGCGCACCTAAAAGATAAGGAAGAATGTTATTTTATTATATATTTTTTTACAGATTTGAACGCCAGGAGATAAACATGTATGTGTAAGCAAGAAGAACTGAAGGCAGACAAGTCTCATCTCCCCCTTAATAAATCACCCTCCCCCCCATTTTTGGTATTCCCCCTTTAAAAATCGACACTTATTTTGAATGAAAATTGACATTTTTATACCAATTTAGTTGACGCTACCACTATCAGACTCTATTCCAGAGCTTTTAAGAGTCCGACAATCAGATGCTACCCGTTGAATAAGGACAAAGAATCCCCCCTTAATGTATTACAGTCTTAAAATATACCTCTTCAAGAAATAGGACACTCCCCTCCTATTCTAGATTAGACCCTGACTATAAATCCTGGTATACATTATGACCTGAATATACCTGTTGTGATATCACTGAAATTATGTTCAAACATAAGAGACTGGATATCGTCAGAAGAAGGATGATAAGGTGTCGATACTGTTCTTTTTGGTATTTCATCACCAGCAATTGTGTAATCAAAGAATGTCACGAAGCCAGCCTTTGTTGTATTGATTGAATTGCTCGTTTCAGTTTCACTAAGTGAAGAAAAGAAAATTTGTTAACACCTTAAAAAATTGTGCTATTTATGAACTTAAAGGTTACCAATCCGCATATTCAGCGCAGTGGTAAAAATAGTTCACCCAAATGCTTCCTAAGGAATGTGCAGCCTAGTAATGTATAATTTATAGATAATGTATAGTATATATTATACCACATAATTCTTATTTTTCTGTTTAGGTTTTTGGCAGCCCCTATATTTTGGACCTTTTAGACAATCGGTTGCTACCTGTTAAAAATTAATGACGAAGAAATTGCCCCTTTTGTAAAATAGTTTTAAAAAAATTCTTAGTTATTAAAGAAAACTAAGTATTTTTCAAGCCTTTTTTTTACATAAAAATTGTCCTCATCCTATTCCAGAATACTAGACTAGATGTTTTTATACAGAATATCGTGTGTATGCAGTAGAAGACTATTTTATTTTGTAATATATGTATACATGTCTAAGATTTAAAATCCTTCAACCCTATGACTCTGAAATATGGAACACTGTGCTTTTACAATCATACTTCAAGGGGTGGTGCATTTTTGAGATGATTACTTACCTTCTAGTATGATCAGCATGAAGGTTAAATCCGACAGACTTTTGTTTCCCAGCTTCATCAAGAAAAGTTCGAGCTGATGTATCACCATATGGTTGAAACGCTGGTTTGTGGACTTCAGTTGGATCCTTGTAAATTGGAAATCCAGACTGTGACTTAATCGGATCTTGATATACAGAGAAACCTTTAGAGGATTCATTTCCTACGTTATGTGTAGTTATACCAGGTATCTCCAAATCATTATTCTGATCAGAACTTATTTTATATGCGTCCTTCTCCATCTTTAAGGTAGGGTCAGAAAAAATATCGAAAGGTGCTTTGCCACCTGTATGACAAGTATCTTTTTGTAATAGTGGAGTTGAGTCGCTAAAGATCTGAAAGCCACTTCCTTCATCACATATAGGTTTTGATGCTTGTTGCTTGAGTTGTTCTGTTGTATCAGTAAATATATTAAAACCACTTGTCTGTGGTTTGATACTACCTGCTGGAGCAACATTCGTATTGGCATTATCAGAAAAGATGTTGAATTTATTAACCTCAGTCCATGCTTGAGTTTCATCAGTAAATATGTTAAAGGCAGATGGATTGTCTAAAAAAAGGATCGTTCACAAAATTCGTTTCGTAATGCGAACCGTTTTTCAGCACAAAAAAAGAGTTTTGTGCATACCATAGAAATATGAAGGGAAAAGAATAACATCAGTTAATTTATGCAATTTAATGTTAATTTAATGTTGTGTTTTGTATTGTTCTGCTTTTGAAAGGATCACTAGGCGTGATGAATAATTATTCTTGTTCCAGGTCCCCTTTTCAATGATTTTGAGTGCAATGTATAAAACCGACAGCCAAGTTGAAAAAAGCGATAACTTAGTGTTAAAACAATGTCATTTTCAGACGTCAATTTTAAAAAAAGAATGTCACTCAGATAGAACGTAGATTGTAGAACAAGTTTGATTTTTAAATTTTTCTTGCTGAGCTAGTCTTATATTGACCATTTCTTTATGCATGCAAACTTTACTTCAAACTTGGTGACCCCTAAAAAAAGGGTGATAACATCCCTATTATTCAGGATGGACTATAACATCATGAGAAACAAGAAGAAGATAAATATCTGATAATGCACCGGTAAAGGTTTCAGCCATCAGGATTGAAGAAGAATAAAATGTTTATAACCCCTCAAACTTAGGTCATAAATAAGAGGGTTCTTTATAAAGTTTCAGTAACTTTTTTCCTAAATTTCTCCGTAGAGAAAAATATATCCTACCTCATAAGATGTTATTACCTTGTTGGCCCTTATTACGCCGGCGCTTATATTGGCGTTAAGCTTTACCTCTTGGCGTAATTAGGGCCGATGTAAAGTGGGCCGGCATAATATAAGGACCACATCAATCATATGTAGAACACCAAAAAGCAACTGGCATGATTGGAAGAAACTTTCAAATTCAATCAACGCTCAGAAAAAGATGAGAAGACATTATTGATATTATTTTCGACCAAGAAAAAGAGGAATAATTTCCGATTTGTCCCCATAGTAGCGTTAAATGCGGCCCTAAATGACAGTTAGTCGAATTTTGGTCTTGGCGGAATAAGGACCGGTGTATAATTAGGTCCGGCGTAATAAGGGCAAACAAGGTATGTATGTATTATAGAGATAAATATGGAAAGAATAAATTTAAGAATTAATAATGATTCTTGCATGAGAACAAAAGAATCTATTTTCGCACAATTTTAAATTTATTTTCAATGGCACCACCAGAAAAATCCTCAAGCCAATAAATAACAATGCTTTAGCTGGCGTTGTGATTCTTTCCCATTCAAATTTATATGCGCAGTATGCACAAAAACACTCCTTCTGTATAAAAATTGATACGAATTTCGATACGAAATTTGTGGACACAAAATTCGTATCGTTATACGAAGCATTTGCATCACAAAAGAAATTTTATTTGTGCACTACTAGTATTTAAATATCACGGTTAGTTTTAAAACTTTGTCAGTTCGTTTCATTCCTACCAGGGTCGGATCCAAGAGTGGGCAAATACATGTGAGAAGCGTTAACTCTTAAAATTTCTTTGAAATTTAAATTGCAGGTACTTGCCTAACATTTTCAGCTTCTGCATCCACCACTGCCTACCAATTTTAAGTCAATTAAAAGTGTGTCTGTGCACTTCTTCTGAGATTTAAAAATACATTCATAAAACAACGTTTTGAAATAAAACCTTAGTAAGACAAAATCGAAAACCAGAGCTACAGAAGCGACCATTCACAAAATTCGTAAAAAACAACCTATCAATTTCCATTGTATACTGTGTATACACAAAGACACTCCTTCTGTATGAAAATTGACACACATTTCAATGGGAATTTTGTGGATGGTCCCGTTACCTGATTTCTTGACTGCGCTTTTACCAGCAAATCCAAACTGTGCCTCAAAACTTTCATCACCTACAACTGGATCACAACCACCAAGTGCTAAATCAAACGTTTCTTGATCTAACGTAGCAGAAAACATGGATGCGACATTGTCTATAGCATTTTTAGTATTTACAGTAGGAGAAGGTGCCCAAGGGTTTTCTAACATCTTAGGTTTTGATTTAAATTTTGGAGTTTTAGCAAGCATTTCTTGTTGAAATTTCAATTCCTCTTTTGGTAATGGGGTAGTAGGAGAGGGTGCCCAAGGGTTTTCTACCATCTTCGGTTTTGATTTTAAATTTGGAGTTTTAGCAAACATATCTTGTTGAAATTTGAATTCATCTTTTGTTAATGGAGTGGGTTCCGTAAACATACAAGGGCTACTCAAGGAATCAGAAGTATTTAATTTCGTTAGTCGATCCACAAGAGAATCATCCTTAGATCTATTTGAGTCTGTTCCATTAGTTTTAACGATACCAGTTTCAAGTGAGGTTTGTTCAGTGTTTAAGTCGAACTTTTCGGTAAGATTCTTCGTATTAAAATTGTCATTAGTTGGATCAACCTTTAAGTTTTTATACCCAAATATATCCAATGTAACTCCAGATTCTGCACTCAGTTTTCGTAGAGCCTCTAACTCATCTTTACCATACATTATAGAACCGGTGTTTGATTCAACATTATCACCATCTGACTTTGGTGGCAGATTGAGATCATTGACCATTTGAACAAATGATTTTGTAGGTAATTCCAGGTCATCCGATTCTTGGAATGCTGAAATATTTGCAATCAAACTGTGGTCAGCTTGCAGCTGATCAATCATAGAGTTTGCTGTGGGATTATCAGGTTTGAATTCCATTTCATAATCTGTTATGTTTAATGTTGTACTGGGGTTTTTAGTACCAGTAACTGCTTGTGTTTTATCTAATTCTTTCGACAGATTTAAAACAACATCTGATTTGTATCCATCTGGTTTAAAACCACAATTCTGGTTTTGTGTGAGCTCCAATTCATCCAAATGTAATTGTACCTCTTGTAACGGCGCCACACCTAAGTCACTATCATTAAAATCAAGCTGAACATTTTTAGCTGGAAAAGCAGTTGTTTGGTTTAACGCGTTGAGCATATTATTTTCTGCTTCAAACTTTGTACGTTTGTTTGTTTTATCAACTTCAGGTGTAAGGAAATGAACTTCTGGTTTACATATTTTTTTTGGATTAAAAAATGCTGTACTTTCGTAGAAAGGTGCACCAAAATCATTTTTATCTAATTGGTTCAAAAGCATGGTAACGTCTGATCTTTCTTTAGATATCATAGGTACCTCATCTTCATCAAATTCTTGAACCACTGGTTCCTTGGTAGGAGTAGAGAGGGAGTGATGGTCCATTTTTTCAGGCGAGTTTGGTTCCAATCTGACTTTTGAGAGAGGCTCCTCATATAACAAATTCTTCTTCGCAAGAGTACTGTTTCTAGATTTAAAAAATTACGTAGCTTTCAAAGTATTTCAAAGTATTTCAAAGTATTATAAATATTTCCAATACAAATTAGAGGTTTTGACGAAAATTTCTTGGTATTACAGGGTTCCCACAAAAAATTCCATGTCAAATTCCAGAACTTTCCAGGACTTTCCAGGACGTTTTTTCACTTTTTCCAGGACTCTTACACTCTGATTTCCAGGAATATTCCAGGACATTTTTAGGAATTCCAGGACTTTCCAGGACTTTTTGAGACACCCGAATTATGGGAAGAAGAGAAAAACATTATTTTCCAAGCAAGTATTATAGCAAGGGGCAGTATAACGCAAAATGACAGAATAATATGCTACATTATACTGCAGCTATGAAAAACAAATAATATAAAATAAACAGTTTTGTTTTTATTGATTTAAGATACAGAAGGAGCTGTATAAAATTCCAGGACATTTCCAGGACTTTAGGTAAAAATATGTCAAAATCCAGGACTTTCGAGGACTTTCCAGGACCGATTTCTAATTCCAGGACTTTCCAGGATTGTGGGATCCCGTTGCAAAAAGGACAGCATATTTACTGTAAGGCAGGTCTTGTTGTAAGAAATCATAATTGCCTAAAACATTGAGAACTGAAAGAGAACTTCGAAAAAAAAAGGAAAGATAATTGGAACTACCTTAAGTGGATTAATTTTTGCCAAAATAAGTTTGTGAAAGACTCATTTGGAAAAAAAGTATCCGCGAAAAATCTGAAAACAGTAAATTCGCGAAAAAAAAATCATCGGGAAATTCCTAAAATGAAATCCTAGCGAAAAAAACAATTCTTATTTTGTAAGATTTTTTTGTTTCTCCATTTAAAGTGTTAACTTATCAGCCAATTGGGCATAGTGTCACTGAGACATGCAAGGGTGACGATTGTATGATGTTCGTTTGCCAAACAAAGTGTTCGTAAAATTCGGATTCGCCAAAAAATCAGTAATCTCAGAAAATCTCAGTATAGCCCATTCGCAAAAATTAGCACCCGCAAAAATGTTTGAAACAGCTCATTTGTGAAAATAAGTCCTTGTGAAATGCAAAATTTCAGACCTCGCGAAAATTAGTATTTGCAAAAATTAATCCACTTGAGGAAGTTTTTGAAAAAGGTCTCTCAACCAATGTTCTTATAGTATAATCTACTGTGAAAACGTTTGATACAAAACTTTCCATCAAGGTTGTTTCTTGTGCGGTAAAGTGAGTTATAGTGAGTGTGCACAATGACACTTGATCCTGGATGAAAATTCACATGGTGGGGTTGAAAATGTTTAAGGCGAGGGAGCAGACCCCCTATGACACCATGTGAAGTTAGAAAAACCATATAAGACAATCACTTCAGACCTAAGAATGATTATTAAACAAACATCATTACATTAAGCAGATTCATTCATATCACCTTTTCATTCTTACCTTTGCTGACTGTACTTCGGTAATCGTGCTTTCAATTCCTCAAATGTAACTTCCCTGGCACCCATATAAATTAAACTCTTACAATAGCATGGTACAAAATTTGGATCCTGTGGTGGCTATAAAAAATAAATAGAAGAATCTTAATTTAAATACAAATTATCTTTCCCAGAGTCATATCTAGATCAGTTAAAAAGGGAATTTTTATAAAAAAAAAGAGCTTTAAAGTATCTACAGTAGGTTTCTTTAAAAAAACTAGATAAAATTTGCCTCGATATTCATTCATAGTGAGCACAAAGACACTTCTTCCTTAGTGAAAATGGTACCACATGCGATGACCGTCCACTAAAGTCATATTGAAATTCGTATCAAATCTCATACAGCAGGAGTTTTTTTGTTTGCACGCTTCTTCTGTAAAGAAAAAGTTTGTATTACGACACAAATTTTGTGGACGGTCCCTAAAAGAACCCTAGAAAATTTTAGTAACACCTCTCATAAGGCGAAAGCAACTTAATTAGTTTTCTACGGGCGGTTGGGAGAAATTTGTGGGGTCGGTCGGCCGGTAAAATAAAATTATTTTTCTTCGAAATATAGGGCCAGCAATAAAAATATTTTCCTCCAGGAAACAGCGTTAACGCTATAAAACACGTGAACGTAAACAAAAACCTGATCAACAACGTTCTGAGTTCTAAATGTTTCTCTATAAACGTTAATTTGCTGACGTGAACAGGTTCGTTTGCCTGCTGGGGTAATATAAAATGGTAGATTACATCGGTAGATTACATCGGACCAAAACAATGCATAATAAGTTGCGAAGGATATGAATAGTTGTGATGTCACGTAAATACGAAATGTACTTGTTTTTCTGAAGATATAAAATGATATGTTTACATTAACTAGAAGAAGAACAGATGTTGTGCAAGGTAAACAGACATAAGAAAGGGATATTTATATCAATTTTCGCGGGGCTTTTTTATTTTGGACGGTGAAATGAATATTTTTATTTTTTCGATTTGACAAAAAACAGGGTCGGTCAAAAAATAGGTTTCACTCATATTACCATTTCTATCTAAGCATAATAACGAGTCTAACCTGCTTTGAATCGTACAATTTGTATGGATCCTTTGTTTGGTCTTTTTTTGTGCTTAGCGGCTTACGCGCACTGACATTTATAACCTGTCTTGGTGTAGGAATATCTGACAGTGTTTCTGAGTTATCTTCCGTAAAAATTTCAAACTTAGTAGTACTTTCTACAATTCCACCCACTCCTTTGATCTAAACAGAATAATTTTTACACAGCAAAAATTTCAACGTTGTCAAACAGAAAACACATAATGTACACTTAATCTTCAAGGTCTAGTTGTTTGTCTGATTAGCTTAATCAAGTAGTAAATCCGACTTTAACAAATCAGAATTGATTTCTAATCAATTGTGAATGGTTAAAGTAAGATTTATTACCAGACTAAGCTAATCCAAATTGAATCTGGTTTTGAAGAAATGGACCAAGAGCACCGTACATGTTTTTGCAGGCATTAGAAAACATGGATTTCAACAACCCTAGATCATTTTTTTTTTTGGAACGAATTTGTTTTCAGTCAATTAAAAAAAATGTTACATGTAGAAAAGAGTTACTGCAGTATCCAGTAGATCCAGAAAAGTGCTCTTTAACATTATAGTAAAATGAAATAAAATGTAGAACAAAAGATATTGATTTTTAATAGTTTTAACAAATGATTATTGATCAATAGTTAACTATTAATATCTAATTAGTTTTAGTATCCATCTTAGTGTGTCGATAAGGTCAAAATCAACCTTGTACCTATATAAAATTAGCGCTTATAATGCATTTAACACTAAGGCACTGTCTCAAAAATTCGCCTAAATTTGCTTAAATTCGCTTCACAATTCACTTCATTTTCACCTTAGATGAAGTGTTATTGTAATACGTAAGTGTTACAATAACACTTCATCTGAGGTAAAAATTATTAGAATGAAGCGAATTGTGAAGCAAATTTAAGCGAATTTTTGAGACGAACCCTAATTGTTCAATTTAATTTCAGAAGAAGTTTCTCTAAGCATATGTTTATGGAAAAAGACACAGCTTCTGAATGATGCTATTTGCCCCCTCCCCCTCCTTATTTTATCAAATTTTAACAAAATCGCACTGAAGATTTGGTTGCAAATTAACAAAGCAAATTTATAAAGCGAAGTTTTGTGGCAGTTTCATACTTTGGATCCTTTGATTTTTCCTTTCTGTTTCATATTTTCAATTTCCAGGTTAGCTTTAACAGGGAGTGCTTTAATTTGACCAGTACCGGCAGTGTGAAGAGCTGGTATGGTCTTCTCATCACCATATATAGCAAATGAACTTTTGGTGGAAGTATTCATATTTGTCGATCCCTTTGTTGTTGAAATTTTCTGACTACCACGACCTAAAACGTGTATCAAGAAAGATGAGATACCAGGAAAGTTAATAAAAACTAATACTGTACCTTCAGAAACACCTAGATTCTGTATAGCAGTGTGATAATTAATAGCATGTCAAATTCCTACTTATTAGCCTATTCTCAAGTCTTTTCGTCATAACCATCTGATTATCACAATATGTTACATTTGAGTTCTTATCAGACAAATGAGCTGTATTATCACTGTGCCAATAATTTTAAAAAAGCTCTGCCATAAGGGATTTCTAGCTAAATTAGGTACTACTGGTGTAAACGATAGTTAAATGACAGATATATCTAACAGTAATGACATTAAACTTGTTTCTCATAAAATGAACTAGGTTTAATAGTCATATACAAAGTAGATATTGAAGTATAAAAAACGTTGAAACAACGTCCTTAAATTGGAATAGAACTGTATTTGATAGAAAAATATTTTCAAAGAATTCCAGAGCTTAGGGTAACAAATTATCGGTTGCGCATGAAACAATGTCATTTCATTCAGAAACATCTAACCACATAAATAAATAAATTAAACATTGCATTGGAAATGAGAAATTACGTTTTTGAAAAATATGTTCAGAAATGACGTTTTTCTTCTTACAGAATTAATATGAAATTAGTAGATTGTAGGTTTACAACGTGAGTAGGGGCGGGGCAGGTTTATAGTTTAATATAAAAAATGAAAATAAATTGACAGTAATTAGTATTAGTCTATCGCGAAAAAAAAGTTCCTAATAATTTTCACCTCAGATGAAGTGTTATTGTAACACTTACGTGTTACAATAACACTTCATCTAAGGTGA
>JAUCNQ010118184.1:0-10927 GCA_032352715.1 Bougainvillia muscus
TTCCAGGAAAAGTCCTAAAATTACAAGCACCAATTTAAACGGTTATCCGAGTTATCGCGAAAAGAGTTGGAGGGGGGGCTCCAGGAGCCCCCCCCCGGCCTGGATAGGGTTAATTCTCGAATGGATAAGTCGTGCACATTTGCTATAACGATCTTTTGTTTTGTATATTTACTTCTTATAACCCTTATAAAAATTAGAACATTGAAGAACTGTTTGAACAGGAAAAGTGCGAGAAAACGGAATTGCAAAAGCAAGTGATAGAGACTCAATCTGTACCCTATATACCTAAGTTCAATTGTAAAGGACTTTAGAGGAAAACATTCAAATATGGTAAAAACCTATCGCTGGCAGAAATTCTTTGTCTTCAAAATAAATTGTCACCTAAAGAAAATTTCGTCGTGGTTTATCGACGAAGTTTTTGCCGAAAAGTAATTTTTATGTGCTATACCTTTCATATCTTTTAACGTGTTCGAAAACTCTTTTAAAGCGTTCATTTTTCCTTTTGCTGATGCATCACCACATCCATATCTTCGACGTGCACATGATCCTAAAGGTATAAATATTTTCATCATGACGGTATTTTGGTAACTGGATGAATTTAATTCGGAAATGCCCGCGATATAGTAAAAATATTTTTCCCTTTTGCTGATGCATCACCACCATTGGGGCTGCATCCAGCTCTTCGAAGTGCACATGATCCTAAAAGCATAAACATTTTCATCATGACGGTATTTCGGTAACTGGGTGAATTCTATCCAGCCCAAGTCAGCGCAACACGAGGAAGAGTTTAACGTTTTCATTCTTAATAGCCTTCTGTCTTATGATGGTTCTGAGAGAGCCATCATCATACGGAAAGCTATTAGAATTAGTGAATTTGAGCATGCTTTGAGTCTCTATTTCATTGTTGTGACTAGGTAAAAGCATGTCCTAAGTCCCCCTCTGATGATTAACGCATTTTACCAAAGGTATTTTAATCGACTATTGATTTTACTTTAGCCTAGTGGTTTGGAATTTTAAGTCTTGGTCTCGTCTTCATACAGTATCTATAAATCAAAAAGGTATGAGACTCTATTTAGCCTACGATACCTATCATAAGCGGATCCAGAACACTCTTTAACCTTTCCTTTAACAGCTTATCATTATTTATTAACTATTAAAATTTATATACTTCAATCTCCATCTTGGCGTTCCGATTAGGTCAAAATATGCCACTACGTCTTATTGTTTTAAACATATCGAAGTCGGGAATATAAGACTATTAAGAAGGAGAGACGACTAAACGACTTGACTTTAAAAATAAATCTTACCTTCTGCTTGAGAAATAATTAAAGCAAAATCATCGAAACAAGTATGATCTTCATGGTGAGAAAGTTAGCTGTGACTGAGTTAAGATTTTGTAAATATGATTTCTTCTTTTACAGCAATTCTAAGTAACAAAACTTTTCTATGCCATTAAGCTTTAAACACCTGATGGTAATAAAATGGTCACACCCACTTCAACAATCCTGAACCAAAATGCTTTAGGGTTGATTAAGTGTGTATGACCATTTGATAGACACCAGGCGCTAAAGGATTAAAGATATGATTGGAAATATTACTTTGATTCCCAATATCATTAAAATTCATTTAAAAATCTCAACAATCTGTCATTATATCAATATTGGTCCCAAAGGTATTAAGAATTAACACTTCTAGCTCTTCATAGCAATATGGAGCTTAAGCACAGTCTAATCTACGACAGCAACGTGATATTTACCTTTGTGTATATAGGCTACTTGCATTCCATCCTGCAGGATGGAATGCAAGTAGCTTACATGCACAAAGGCTAATTCTACGTTGCCGTCGTACAGTCTAGTGCTTAAGCTCCCTAATGCTTTGATTGAGACGGTATTGCTAATATTCGACCTTTGTTTTTGAAGAATACATGTAATAGTGTCGTCATAAGATGACGTCATTTGGGACCTGTTGATTATCGGGATTATTACGGAGTCTGGTTTTTATTTAGGAGAGAAGTTCATCATTTGCAAAACGCAATTCTTTGTTCGAAGCTAACACAAAAGCTTTTAATCAAATAGTTGAATCTCCTCGAAGTCTTAATCGTCCCATAACGTCTATGGGACTAAATAAAACACGCCTTCCCCAAGTAGAAGAAATGAAAAGTCCGCATTCTGGTTTAGCCGCTATTATAATCAATTATGGATGGATCAATTTGAGAAAGCACAAGAAAATAGATCACGGTCTTCTTCCCGTCCATGTTCACGTTCTAATACCACAGATTGAATGTCTTTACCTGACTCCATAGATGATGACGTAAATGCCCACAAAATGCATATCGTAATACCATTTCCATCACAGAAGAAGAATTTTTGTGAGTTCTGAGTAAGCACAAAACACTCTTTCTGAAATTGATACAGAATTCGATAAAGGTTTTGTGGAAGGTCTTTAAGTATTGTGTCGCATTAAGAGATGATCACATTAGATATACCTATTTATTAATTAATTTAGATATACCTATTGGAAAATAGATAACAAAATGACGTCGTTATGATGTCATTATTTTAAAGTTTTGTCTCCTCATATACTGCGACACTACATAGCACGTTTTAACCAAGTGGCGGATCCAGTCCTAGTCAGAGCAACACGATGGAGTATAATTATCTTTAATTCTTAATAACTTTATGTATGACGCTGGGCTTTAGAGACCAAGCGTCATACATAAAGTAATTAAAATTAATGACATTGAGTATCCTTCTTACTGCTGTGACTAAGTCCGCCTATGTAACCTATCCAAAGCAATGAAAAATGAAGAACAAATGTCATTGTTTTTTAACAGCTAAACAAACGATAACCCCCTTCTTATTACCTCTATTTACGTTTCATTTTTTTTTTGACTTTGATGTTTTGATTTTTTTGAGTAAACTTTTTTCGCTCTTCGTTCCCTCCCCTTCTCTTCTCCTTCTTACTTATAGGAAAAAAGAGTGAGCTTAGTATACTAGGCTGAACAAACAGACGAAGTCTAACAATATTTATAATTTATTAAAAGCCAACTATGCCTTAATTCTCGTATTTTGATGTTGCAAAATAAATTTAAGTATTCGAAAACTAGCGGTGGTGGTGGTGGTGGTGGTGGTGGTGATGGGGATGGTGATGGTAGTGATGGTGATGGTGATGGTGATGGTGATGGTGTTGATGATGAACCGGGGACTCCTCGGTTAAGAGCTCAATGTTTACACTGTGCCATACTGCATGGTAAACATGATAAAGTAAGCGCAGCATTAGCTAATGTAATGCCGCGTGTATTCTAAGGCGGCACCTATTTCAAATTTTCATTCTAATTACGGCGCTTAATTGAAGGCGACGCTTATTCGAGGGCTCTGCTTAATCTATAATTACGGTATATAGTTTACAAGCCAATATATAGAGGGGCTGCACGTTCTGTCATTGTTTTATTACAACCTGAAACTATAATATTGTTTTCTTTTTTAGATTGTATGTCATTTTTCTGTCCCTGTGATATGATTGCCATGATCAAATGCTCATCATGTAAGACTGGATATTGTTCAATAACATGTCGTGAACGAGATCGAATCGAACATGATAAAGTATGCTCAAAAAAGATCAAATCAAAAAAGATAAGTCAACAATCATTTGGGGAAAATGTAAACATTAATCCAGATTCAAACATTAATTTGCCAGCAATACCTAATGAAAGTACTGCATAGATGTCTATTCTAAGATGGTTTTGATTCATGAAACTTCATAAAGGAACCGCACATATCAATGTTTTCATGTAGTTTTCAACTCGGAGAAGAACGTTTGCTATGTATTTGAAATAATAAGACTTTTTTCTTAAGTAAAAAAGAAATAAAATTAAGAAATTTAAAATTTATAATTTAAAAGCATTTGGCAAATGTCTCAGATGGAGAGCAATGGTAGATTTAGTTGCAGACAGAGCAAGCAAATCTAGAGTCTAAAGCTATATAGTAATAGTGAAAAAATAAGATTAGGCGACGATGCGAGCAATCTGTTTGTGCCACGTCGTGCTGCATAACATAGATCTAAGAAAATCTTGGTGCGAGTTCAAGTTCGCAACGTACTTATTACAAATCAATAAAGTTCCCTGTTATTAGATGACTGTTTTTTACAAATATTTTGATAGAAATGTTTAATTTATAAGTCAATGGTACGATTTAGATAACTTGGTGATCTGGAGCATAGTAGTACACGATGTAAATCGATAACGTGTCTGAATCGTGTAAATTATCGTTTACTTATCAATTTTTACTAAAAATGGGGTTTTAATTGTAAGAAAACAAGGTTTTTACAACCTTAAGATAAATTTACGTGTTGTCAGTGTACCGTTATCAAGCAAAAGGAAAATTTCCATACATAACCTGTCACTACAGAGGCAAAATCACACATAAAGACTTTTTTCTCTATGCGAGAAATGTCGAGTAAATTCCCCAAAAAACGTTAACTCATGTCAATACAACCAGTATTGGAATATTAGAATAAAACGTAGATTTTTTTAGGTAAACTGTCGTCATTTACTGTATAACCAGCGGCAAAAAGATATTCAAAGTCATCAAATTAGCCTTACTTGCTTTTACTTACTTTCGACGATCTCCCGATCGAGCCGCAGTTATGAGTTTTTTCCAGCGTGAACGGTCCAGCATCAAGTTCTTTATTTCCCCAACGTCTTCCAGTCCAGTATCTCTCCTTCAGCTTCAGATGTCCACAAAATTTGCAAATTTCCTCCCTCGCTTTGTTATTACCCTACTTGGTTGCCAGAGAACCAGTTTTTGGCATATTTCTTCTTGGTGTCTGATACAATGACCAGAGAGCTTCAATCTTAAAACCGAGAAACGGAGAGCAAATATTCATTATGTATGCTGGTGAAAGTGCACCGAGTCCTTTTGAACTCGTTACAACGAAAGAAATAACGACAATTGTCGGTGGTATAAACGATTATGAACCATTTTTTAATATACCGAATCCGAATAATTTTGTTGATGAAACTACAGCCACTGGATCGATTGTTATTGTTTTAACAGCGACCGATGCAGATATTGATATGAATGCTGAGTTAGCATATAAAGTTGAATCGACCAATGATACTTTTGTATTGTTAACAAATGGGAGGTTGGTTTGTAACAGTGGGTAAATTTCCTTTTAAGTTTTCGTCTATCAATTTCGTTTTACAAACCTTTAAATTTCATATTAGAAGAATAGTTATTGTGTAGTGGCGGATCCAGCCCTAGTCAGAGCAACACGATGAAGAACGAAACGTTTTAATTCTTAATAGCTTTTGTATGATAATGGGTCTTTAAAGACTCATTATCATACAAAAGCAATTGGAAATTAATGAGTTTGAGCAAGCTTTCAATCTCCATTCTATTGCTTTGACTAGGTAAAAGCATGTTCTGAGTCCGCCTATGTTGTGTATCCAAAGTATGTAAAAAGACACTTCTGCTAAATGCTATTTCACTGCACAAAATCTAACTGTATCCGGACTTTTTTTCAGTCCGTATTTGTCCGTATTAAGACAGAATGCTAGCATTCTGTCTTAATACCGACGTATGCGGACTGAATACAGGAGTAGACGGACTATATAAAGGTCCGGATACGGCTGGATTTTGCGCAGTGTTTGAGAGGGAATGAACAGAACTTATAAAGTGAAGTTTTCAAAATCTACTTATTATCCGATTAAAGTACAGTGTTGGAAAATAGTCATACACGCTTTAATAATCTTGACGCAAATGCTGAAGGATTGTTACAGTACGTATGACCATTTTGTAAACATGCGCATTAAATGGTGAACGTATAGTCATTATTGTATCAAATTATCCCCTCTGACGCCATCTCACGGAGCAATTATAATGACCCTACTCCTCTACAGTTGAAAACGGATTACAAGACATCCGAATATTTAAAAGATTTGAAGTTTAAATTAACTATGGAAAACAGTGGTTAGCTGTGACTTCCTACTAGCAAACGCATCGAAGTTTAGCCAAGTCTTTTGTCTGGACATTTGAAGGTTTGTGGCGCACAAACTGCCTGTTTGCAATGACTTCAGTATTCTCGAATTTTGAATACAGATGAATGAAAGTTTACTGACACATCAAGATTAAATCTTAATGGAACGTCATGACCTTTAAATCGTTAAATCGCTCATTCTGATTGGCCAATCATTGGTATGTAGCTTTTGTAAAGGTTAAAAGTTGGGCGTCCGATACTTTAAACGTACAGACCTGACGATTTAACCAGGGAAATTTTATTTTTATGGGTGCGCCCTAATTTAACCAATTATGCTGAATACTGATTTTAGCCTAGATTAAAAGGACTGAAATGGAAACTAGAAGTTAAGGTTGATTTTTACTGAGGTAAATCTTAATCAGAAGCGGACTCAGAACATGCTTTTACCTTGTCACAGCCATCTAATGGAGATTCAAAGTCATTAATTTTAATTAATTTATGTATGACGCTGGGTCTCTTAAGATCATCGTCATACATAAAGTTATTAAGAATTAAAAGTAATTATACTCCATCGTGTTGGTCTGACTGTTGCTGGACCAACCACTGTTAATGCCGTAATAAATGGAGATGAGACTCAAACTGTTAACCGTAAAAATGACGTTACAACAGAGTTGTAGCAATATCATTTTTTTGGCCCTGTTCATTGCCGGTTGAGATTGGATGAAATCCAAAAATGACAATATTGTATGGTTGATGTTTTTCTAATATTGTGATAAAAGATTGTCAGCATTCTAACACAAAAATGGTGAAACAAAATTGTTATGATAAGCCAATCAATTATCCACAGATTCATCATCGACTCCTTCTAATTCTTCCAATATCAATTTTTCAACCAACTCATCTGAAATCATCTATAATAAGAAAGTCCAAAATCAATACCTTTAAATCACACCTCTTTTCCTCTGGGCCTCTATTTTCTGTGACTCTTTTTTATGTCTTATGAGCAGAGTGATAATAACCTCGTTCCAGGAGCCTTTCCGCTATTTATTTTTCTTGGCAGTCAAGAAACATAAACAGTGCTGAGACCCTGGGAACGAGGTTGGAGTGATAAGAAGCAATAAAAACGCGGTCTTGAGCAACTCGTTTAAATAACTTGTATCCCAGGATATACCTTATCGGTTAAACGTTTTCGTCGGTAAAAAGGGACGAATTTTTCAGCTGGTGTCAAATATTTTTACCGATGAATAATTTCTACTATTTCTGAATTTGAAGTAAAGAATTCCCGAAAGGATAAGTCGTGCACATAACAATCTTTTGTTTTGTTTTGTCTATTTAATTCTTATAAACCTTATAAACTGTCAATAGAGGAAAAAGTAAGAAGGTAGAAGAACTGTTTGAAAAGAAAAAGTGTAAAGAAACGGAACTACAAGAGCAGTGGCGGATCCAGCCCTAGTCAGAACAGCACGATGAAGAACTAAACATTTGAATTCTTAGTAGCTTTTGTATGATAATGGGTCTTTAAAGACCCATTATCATACAAAAGCAATTAAAAATTAATGAGTTTGAGCACGCTTTTAATCTCCATTCTATTGTTTTGACTAAGGAAAAACATGTTCTGAGTCCGCCTATAAAGAGTACGTGATAAATACTCAATCTGTACCCTATGTACCAAAATTTAAGTTAACCGTAAAGAACTCCATAGGAAAACATTCAGAAATATTTTAAACCTATCGCTGGCAGAATGTTTTGTCCCTAAAAAAAATTGGCACCTGGTGAAATTTCGTCACTGTCGATACGAAGTTTTTGCCGAAAAGTAATTTTTATGTGCTATACCTCAGTCTTCCTTGTTTTCATATCTTTTAACGTGTTCGAAAATTCTTTAAAAGCATTAATTTTTCCTTTTGCTGATGCATCACCACATCCATATCTTCGACGTGCACATGATCCTAAAGGTATAAATATTTTCATCATGACGGTATTTTGGTAACTGGATGAATTTAATTCGGAAATGGCCGCGGTATAGTAAATATATTTTTCACTAGCGCAGTGGTGGACTTAGCTCTAGTCAGAGCAACACGAGAAAGAGTTAAACGTTTTATTTCTTAATAGCCTTCTGTTTGATGATGGGTCTGAGAGATGCTTTGAATCTCCATTTCATTGCTGTGACTAGGTAAAAACATGCTCTGAATCCGCCTCTAAGATGAACACATTTTACACCACAAAACATTTTGATTAGCTTACGTTGCATGTCATAAGGCGGACTCAGAATATCACCCAAAACCAACACCTTGCTTTAAACATGACATGGACGGAGAAATAAGGTGGAGAGACTTTTAAGATGGAGAGACAAGCTCTTCCAGTTTTAAAGACATGTTCCCCGGATGAAGATTCAACTAAACGACTCGGCTGCAAAAACAAATCTTACCTTCAGCTTGAGAAATAATTAAAGCAAAACATATCATTGAAACAAGTATGGTCTTCATGGTGACAAAGTCAGCTTGCACTGAGATCAGAATTGTTACTTGACTTCTTTAATGCAATTTCAAGTGAAAAAAACTTCCTTTTTGCTATTAATTCATTCAGTCTGCAAGCTGCTACAGTAACGAATCATTATTACTACTGTAGCAGAAATCAAACAACGATTCGTTATTACTTACATATGGTTGAATAAACGACCTTCCCAATTTGATTACCAGATCACAACTCGGTAGTAGTATTATTGTTGCATGTATCACGATGATCTTTTCAATTTGTCTAATCTGTTGACGGTTAACCGTAAGATTGTCGTGTTATGCATAATCTCTTGCTAGTTTCTTAATAATACCTATACTTAATACCTATATATAAAAGGCTACACACGCAAGTAATGTTTAGCTCGCTCTACTTTTCGTGTGTCTAGATTGTAACCCCATTAACCCCAGACTTTTCCTGTCATTGAAAACCTCCTATTTTCTTACCTGAAACTTTGCACAATTGTAATCCGACATAGATATTTTTGCGTAAAATTTAGGAAAAGATTCTAGGAAACTATTTTTCATTTGTTAGATATGACACCATTGAAAAATTACTGCACCTCTTTAGAAGCTATAATTAACCTGGGCAAATCGCAATTCATATAAATATTGTTTTTATTGGTCGCCATTACGAATTTAATAGTTAACTCATGGATGAAAATCGAGTTTTTGATAATAGAACGCGTCAAGGCTTGGTAGCCAGACACCACGAGGGAGTCACAACTCAGAACTAAAGATCTAAAGTCTTAAGTCTACCAAAATCATGGCTGGCGGCCAATATCCCCCTTGTCAGAATGTTTTTAATAACTTTTGAAGCATAACGTGTTAGAAGTTGATACTTGGTCACTTTTAGCATAAATCTATTTTGCATGTTTTGGTTTCAGGGTCATATACCATTTTTAGAACAGAAGTTGTAGGTCATTAGCTAAGACCATCTATCAAAATTACGGTTATTTACAGTCGAATCAGTACAAACTTTGAGGAAGCATAACTTCAGTTTGCAATGAGTTTAGGCAATGGAACACTGCATGTACATTACCTGCCCCAAAGCTGTTTCATAATATGTATTTGAAACCACGCGACTAGTCGCATGACGTCATATACAGTTAGCACTTCTATCATAAATATTGCTGACGTCGGCAAAAACTGATGACTTTAGCATAAAAACAATGGGTGTTTTAGAAAGTACTTATTGAGTACTAAGATATGTTCTCGTGGGAGCCCAGGGGAAACAGGGTTAAAAATGGAGTTTGTTTCATTAATTTTATGGTTAATTCGCTTCACAAATCGCTTAATTTTCACCTCAGATAAGGTGATGAAATTGACAGGAATGTAGCGAAATTATAAAGCGAATTTTTGAGACTGCTTCTAAAGTTTCTTTATTTTTGAATTTATACATTTACAAACTTTTGGGCAACTCATTAAATAACCTTTATCCCAGGCCAGATATCGGTAAAACTTCGGTGGTAAAAAGTGACGAATTCTCCTGCATGTGATGATTATTTTTACCGGCGAATAATTTCTACCGCCAACAATTTTTACTGACGAATAATTTTTGTTGACGAATAATTTGTACCACTTCTGAATTTCTAATAATGAATCTCCGACGGGATATGTCGTGCATGTTTGTAGTACCGACCTTTGTTTTGTCTATTTGCTTACAGAGTGATTACCTGGGGCCGTCAGAGGCTGATCCAGCTGATCCAGCCCTAGTCATTTTAATTCTTATCCAGCTGGCCCACAACGCTAAAACAACGTTGTAGCAACGTTATTACAAAGTTTAAACGTTGTAATAACGTTGCTACAACGTTGTTTTAACGTTGTGTGCCAGCTGGGTAATAGTTTTTGTATGATAATGGGTCTTTAAAGACTCCTTATCATACAAACGCAATTAAAAAATGAGTTTGAGCATGCTTTCAATCTCCATTATATTGCTTTGACTAGGTAAAAGCATGTTCTGAGTCCGCCTCTGGGGCCGTCTCCTTACAAAATTGTGAATTCTTATAAAACTTATAAACAGTAACTAGAGACAAATTAAGACCTGTTTGAAAAGAAAATGTGAGAGAAAACAGAACGAAAAGAGCCTTTGATACCCTACCAAAATATAAGTTAAATGTCAAGAACTCTCTAGCAAAACATCCAGAAATGGTAAAAACTATCGTCACCTGCTGAAAATTTTGTCACTGTTTACCAACAAAGATTTTACCAATAGGGTAATTTTTTATGATCAAAATTTTTACGGTAAAATTTCTCTCTTTTCTTGTGAGTGAGTGAGTGAGTGAGTTTTATGTTTAACGTAGTTAACCTCCGAAAGTTCGAGGAACTTATTTCCAGAAGGGACCGCGGCTTAAGTTGAAGGTTCTGGAGTATTTAATGCTCTTCTGAGCGACACGACCCACTGAAAGGTAGGTGCTCTCCTAGACAACCCCCTGCAACAC
>JAUCNQ010118195.1:0-10927 GCA_032352715.1 Bougainvillia muscus
AAAGTTTATGAAAAATGTTTGGTACACGATGAAATATAGAAAAATTATTTTTCGATTGCAATATTGTCTCAATAATTTATCGTGTTCCAGGGCCTTAATACGTTTATTAAGGTTTACAAATATAATTTTAGATTTTCTACGGAAGTGGGTTTACCCCCATGCCCTTCCCCCTCCCTTGCAGGGGATCAAACCTTGTACCCAGGACCTTTTTTTCGCTTTTGGATTTTGGGAAAATCAAAAAGCGAAAAAACGGTTCTGGGTACGAGGTTGGGGGAATTTCCAGCTTGGTCTGGGGGGAAGCCACAGTTTTGTAATCCAGGGAGAATCTGTACTTGTATAGCAGAGGCGGTCCTACAGGTCAAGGAAAACCTGGAAATGTGATCATCAAGCATAAGAAGAAAATGTAAAGTCATGGAAAAGTCAGGAGAATATTCTCATCACATTTGCACTACAGCTTTTTGTTGTAAAAATAGGGTGTGGTACAAGTTTCTCTCCAGATTATTTAGATGGTCGTGTCAACTTTTGTTTCGGCTAAGTCAGGGGAAAAAGATGAAAAAGTCGCAGAGAAATATCTGGGCATGTAGGAACCGTGTACCGTAGTTGTAACGGTCATTAACGGTAAATGAATTACTAGTTCCAGTTCAAATTCTACTTTCTGCATTTTGTATCTTTCCAATACTTCTTTTGATAGCCGATACGAAAGAATCAGAAAGGTGCAAGATGGCCTGGGGTCGAAGTGGAGATAACCTGTTTTTCCGGACAGTAACTTCTCATCAGGACAATTATGAGATTATAAACAGTAATATTGATCCCTCGTGAATTGAATAACAAGGACAGGTCACAAAACTTTGCCACGAAGGGAGATAAAGAAATTGTAAGTTTCGGCGCCTAGTATACGTTTTAATAAGTTTTAATGATGCGACACGTCTTTCTTGCTAAAAATATCAACTGTTGGTTGAGGACAAATTGAGATGACTTTGTTTTCACTCTTATCCCAGCAATTTTTGCTTTATATATCGGGTTGTCATTATAGACAGCCTTCTAGTAATTTACAGAACGAAAGAATTTACTGGATACGCAATTTCAGTGAATGCAGGAAACTTACAACCTATCCTCAGGATCTTGGCTTTGAAAAAATTATTTTTGACAATTTTTTTTGTTACGCTGACGTTTTGGTTCAACGATTTGGTGCATTGCTTCGATGGCGTAATAACGTGACTATTGGCTTCTAACTATTCCTCAACGATTGGCACTTTGGCTCGACGACTTGACATTTTGCCTCGACGACTTAGCCTTTTGCCTCGACCACTTGGCACTTTGGCTCGACGACTTGGCGCTTTGGCTCGGCGACTTGGCATTTTGGCTCGACGACTTGGCACTTTGGCTCGACGACTTGGTCCTTTGGCTCGACGACTTGGCACTTTGGCTCGACGAATTGGCACTTTGATTTGATATCGATTGAACTTCATAGGAATGCCCTACCGAAAACATCCCCTACGGGAATCGAGTTAACTGATTTTAAATTTGTCCGAAAGTTTTACCACATGAAATTATGTTTCCGCTGAAATTTAAAAAACGGTCCGAACGCTTTTCCGCCGAAGTTTTTCCTCCGAAACTTTTAGCGATGAAAATTTTCGTTCTTAATGGATGAAGAAACTTCACTTGAAAATGACTTTGGTTTGAAGTCACTCACAGATGATTTCGTTAACAATAATTATTTATGCTGTCATGTTGTTGAATCTGCGTTTTCAATGTTTTAGGATTCGTTTTAAAAATTTGCTTAAATTCGCTTAAGTTCGTTTAACGATTCGCGTCATTTTCACCTTAAATAATAAAGAGTTATTGTGCATACAAAGAATGCACAAAACACTTCATCTGAGATGAAAATTAATTGGAATGCAACGATTTGTGAAACGAATGTTTGAGACGAACTCATAATGACTAAAAGATTTTCTTGTCATATTTCTCACAGGAGAATGAATTTTCCTTTTCCTGTCCAGATGTTTTCCGTTTCCTTTCGCAACTTAATTACATGTATTAATAATCTATGGGAATAGTTATTTATTTACTCATTAATATTGCGCTTTTTCTCATACTGCAATTAGTAGTTCTTAGGTTGAAACTATCTTAAAGTTAAAGAACCAACTTTTACAATTCTAACTAAATAAATTCAAACTAATCATAATGTCAGAACGTCTTTGAAATTTAAGGCAGCTGAGTATTGGAATAATGTGTCATCTAATATTGCAGAAATTACAAGTTTCAACACAATTAACTCCCTAAAAAACCTAATTACAACTAATTTCTTATCTAATTACACTTTTTGATTTATCACCTTGCAATAGTATAACTAATGTTTAGCTTTTCTCTTGTCAACTAGCCCCAAACCGCTCTCTAAGATTTTCATATAAAGCTATTTGCAGACGTAAAATTCATTTGCCAACAAGGAATTCTTATAGAGGTGGCTACCATTAGACTTTTGGTCTGTCTCCTATTAGTATTGATTCGACTATTTCTGTTCAAATACTCCTAGTTTGATAAATTTGAAAAATATACTTTTTATTCTTTATTTATCACTACTTATTGTAAATTTGTTACGATTAAAAATAAAGCTTATCAACAATCAATCAATCCTAACCGACCATTAAATATTAAACAAAAAGCATTGATAGAGATTTTCTTATCTCAATTTTAAATTTAACAAATTTTTTAAAAACAGCTATGTGAGAAATTTATGACACACAAGAAAGATCTACGAACTAAAGATAAATTGCTGATTCTATTACTGACAAAAGGAATATGTTGGTAGTAATAGTCACATATCATTTGAGAGCATGCGGTGTAACGAGCGTTATAGAGATGCAATCTCAAGCATTAACATCTAGTAGGGTGCGTCATGTTATCATAAGTGGTTCAAACTATGAAGGTTTAGTTAAAGATTTACCAATAATAATGCTTAGTGAATTAGACTACATAGACCAAAACCAAACACCATGTTCTGAATCGTTAAGTGTCAAATTAAGACAAGCTGCAAAGGAGTATTTTGGTAGTTACCCTCATATTTATCATATACATAATCCAACCATAGGAATACATACTATGTACACAAACCTCATTGAAGATTTTGCAATGAAAAAAGAAAGAATGGTTTTACATATACATGATTTCGCTGAAGATGGACGACCTGCATTTTACAAAAATCTCTTGAAAAACCCACATATCTACCCAATAGCACCGCAAGTTTCATACGCGGTTATCAATAACCGTGATTATGGCGTACTACTTAAAGCAGGTGTTGAAGCGGATAATCTTTATTTACTTCCAAACGCTGTGAAATCGCCAATAAAATTAAATGATGGTAATGAAATAAAAATCATATCAAATGATGTCATTAACTATGACATAGTCAATGAAAAAAAAGTTCTTGAAGTAAATGACAATGGAATGGAGAATGATTTAATAGTAGAAAATAATAAGAATGGTAACCAAATGGCGAAGAAAACAGTTTTATGTCCTGTGAGAGCAATACGCCGTAAAAATTTGGGAGAATTATGTTTACTATCTGCTGTTGCTCCAATTAATGTAAGGTTTGCGTTAACTAAAGCTCCAGAAGAACATGCATTTATGGCAGCATATAACTTCTGGAAGTCAGTTGTTCATCAATTCAATTTACCCATGCACTTTGGAGTAACAGGAAACTTATCTCCCGTGAAAGGTGTCAAACATTCGTACGAAAACTGGGTAAAAAACTCACAATTTATAATTACAACATCAATTGCTGAAGGTTTTGGATTGGCTTATTTGGAATCATTATTGATGAATAAACCTATCATTGGTCGTGATTTAACTGAAATTACACGTGATTTTGAAGATAACGGGATCACTTTTAACTATTTGTACAAGCATATTCTTGTGCCAACGTCATGGATTGATACATGTGCACTGAAAGATGAGTTATGTAAACAACTACAAGCATATCATCTAGCATATGACAAAAAATTCTCTAAAGAAGATGTTGAAGACGTTTGGAGGACACTTTTACTATCGAATGACAAATATTTTGATTACGGAAATCTACCTGAGGGTTTTCAATTTGATATTTTACAAAAGATTTTGAAATCCGAACGAGATCGGAACGAGATTATGGTACATTGCAATCGACAAATATTCGTTCTACAAGAATGGTTGAACGATGCATTACGTCAAAAGAAACCGACATCTATGGTAATGGATGCATACAGTTTAAACACTTACGAAAAATCTCTGATGGAAATTTATAATGAGTTACAATATAGAAATGTTGAGACACCGAAATGGCTGAAAGAAAATGCGGTATTAAATCAATTTATGAAGCCTGAACGGTTTCATTTTCTACGCACAGAACGCATTATTTTAAAACAAACAAAGTAAAAGACGTTAAAATAGCCTATTCTCTAGATTTTTTGCTTTTTAGAGGTTTTATTACCAGTGATTTTGAATCGTAGTATTACAGAAAAAATAAAATAAATACCATTTAACCCTAATCTACCTGGGCTTTTTCAGACTCTTCTCATTTGGGGGGGGGGGCGCCATCTTGGATGTTACCGACACAAACCGGAGTTCCGGAAAATGTTCCCGAATTTTTGCCGGTCAACAGAAAATTATCCGCTTTTAGAAAAAATGACGTCAACAAGTTTGTCACCTGACAAAGAACCTTTGTTCCAAATTTCAAGTCAATATGTTATATACTTCAGAAGTTACAGTGTTTCTAAATATTGCTAATTTTCAAAGCGAAATATGCAAATTTTATACGTAGTCTTGAACAATGACCCATAACATCTAGCCCACCTGCTGACATGAAACTTTGTCAAAAGGTGTGAAATAGATTAATACTAAAAGTAGCAAAGTTTTGGTATGATAGCATTTCAGGAAAAAAATTTATTTAAAAACCCTTCTATTTCTATATAATATATTTCTTGTCAGAGGAAAACTGCTGAGGGAGGTACTACTCCTCAGAATTCTCTCCATCAGCACTTTCTTCAAGAAGATTATAATGGATTACTTCAGGACGCCGGTGTTCAAATTACTGATAATACCGACCCTAAGTGCCCTAGGAAAAGAAGTCTTAAGTCTACTATGATCATGCGAGCCGATCAGCGAGCTGGTGAGAAACAGTCTTCAAGGTTATAAAAAGAAGAATAGTTAAACCAGTGGTGAGCGTCTTGTCAATTCGTTAGCACCCTGCCACTATGTTTTGGCCAGGATTGTAGATAGCCGTGAGCAAGTTTATGATTACTGGGACCCAGACTCCGCAGCCCCATACCTCGGTAATCACGACACCATGTACTCATATCACAACCTCCATTCTAGGGCATTTTGTATCTTTATATTTTTTGGAAATCAGTGGCGAATCCAGCTCTAGTCAGGAAATCACGATGGAGAACTAGAAGTTTTAATTCAGAGATCCATCATCATACAGAAAATAAAAAAATTAATGAGTTGTTGACGCTTCATATTACTGCTAATATAAAAATATATTGACTTGATCCCAGGGCATTAGCTCTCTTTCTGATTCGCGCGACGGCGAAATGAAAATTTTAGCGCAAATCAGAAAGTAAGTAACGGAGAGTTTTTTCGTCCTGAGGGCATATCCACATCATTTAGTGGTTCTTCATCCCCGCTGACGTCGCTAACTGTTGTAAACTTACCGCCAGAGGTGCGTATAGCATTGCTCTAACTTGCCTAATCCACAGGCCGTTGTGAAGTCAGTCAATCGCTCCAGTATGGCTAGATACGCTGCTTTGAAAGCGCACAGGAGTGGAGTTTCGGATCCGAGAGTCTGCTGTGAGGATTGAACCCCCCACTGCTCTGGTGAAGTTCGAGAGTGCTACCATTACACCATCGCTGCACATGATGCCCTGGTATTGAAGTTAAAAACGCCGTTACCACTTTTTTATTCGCAATAGTGCTTCTCATAAAGAGACTGGTAACTAATTTTCAAGTTGCCATGTTGGCAGCCCTCCAGTCGACACAAGACGTTTTTAAGACGTCTTTTTTACGCCTTTTTTAGGTTGCGACGTCTCGGGACTAAAAAAAGACGTCTCTAATACGTTTCTAAAAGACGTATTATAAAAGACGTCGCTAATACGTCTCATATACGTTTCTAAAAAGACATTTTTTAAAAAGACGTATATAATACGTCTCAAATACGTTGATAAAAAGACGTCTTTTAAAAGACCAACCTCGTCTCCAGGGCCCTTTAGCTATTTTACGTTCTTTGATGGAAAGCGGAAAGAGCCCTGGCACCGCATGAGCTCATTGGTCAATTTCGATTGCATACATTACGGAAATACCGCTGAGTCAGCAAACATAGATGTAAACATTGCGGGCAAAATGAAGCAGCGAAGACTCGAAGATAAAAGCAAGAAGATGCATGACATTATGAAATTACATATCTAAAACAACATTATTTTCATTTTGGTTTATTGAGGTGCCCCGAAAATGTAGAGCTTTGTCAAGGGTTGTTTTCAACTCGATTACAGAGCAGGGAAATAAAAAAACAAGCGGATTGTGAAATACAGCCACCCCCAGAGCCAGAGAGAGCTGAAATGAAACAGAACGCCAGCTCTGATAATATGATACCTCAGCTAGCTAGGCATCACTATCTTATGAAGGAGAAAAGTCTCAGTGACAGCGTATAATACACTAATTTCGATTTCGATGGAAAAACTTGCTTGATTGCAGCCCAAAAACTGGTTGGTTGTTCGAATTTTCCGATAATATGGTTTTTGGTATACTCTTGGATTTGGCTTTACGAATCATCATATTTACTTTATTCCGTTTTCTTTTGTACTCTGCTCTAATGGCGTTGTTTTTTTTACTTTCAGGCTTTACGCATCAGTTTATCACGAAGATTCATTTCAGTCTTACTATCAGCTGATAACAACGGTGACGATTTGCCACGAACTTGCTTAGAAATCTTGGGGGAAAATTTATTAAAAGCTGTAATCAAGATGTCTTTCATAGCATTCCAAGCAGTGTTTACACAGCGACAATTATAAATAACTGACCAATCTACGGTGAATAAATGATCGTTCAATTTAGCTGGTTCGTACACGTAATTGTTCTAGATGGATATTTTGTGTGGTTCACTTTTTGCATACACAACCAATGAGCTCATGGTCAGCAATTCCACACGGTATAACAGATGATTCTCTAATGTTTACACTTTTGTTGGATGCACTTATATCAATTAAAGTTTCTGTTTCGTCACTAATTCTGGTTGGACCATTTATTAACTGTTTAAAGCCAAACAACCGCAAAATCGCGTTTCTTTTCAACATTTACATCTCCCACGAGAATAGATTCTCTATCAGACTCTGATAGTGTCATTAATATCTCCAGGGATTTCTCAGAGAAAATAGAGTTGAAATTACGATGTAAATACTTCTACGGAAGCCCATTAGGGACTAGACGCGCAGTCATCTAACACATGGCTACGCGAAGAGAATTCACTGCGTAACCATTTAGAACACATGGCTACGCGAAGAAAATTCGCTGCGTAGCCATTTATAATGCATGGCCACGCAAAGAAAATTCACCGCGTCGCCATATACAGTGCATGACTACGCCAAATACAATTTTCTGCGTAGCTATTTACAATGAATGACCACGCAGAGAAAACTTATTTATTGTGTAGCGTGTTAAAAAAATGACATGTACTAAAACGTGGAACGACGGAACCGAAACACTGTAACACGGAACGAGTCCGAAACACCTAAAATCCGGAACCAGTTAAATCCAGAAATTAGAAATATCGGGAAAATATTTTTTTTCTTCTTTATTCCTAACTAATAGCATAGAAAAGGAATACAAGGAACATGTCTATATTTTTGTCTCTCTTTTAGCATCCTGCGATGGTTTGTTTTGCTTATTATTTTTTTCGATTATAGAAAATTGCAAACAACAAGTGATTTTTGTGTTAAAATGCAAAAACGTGGTAGAATTTTCCTTATATAGTGAATTTTTTTTTTCGATACTTAGGTCATTTTCATATTAATTATCCATAGATTGAGAAAGAGGAAGAATGCCCCGGGCTTGAGGTTGTACCATAATGCTTAAATTTGGCCAAGAAATAATAACCAGTTATAAAAAGCACCACCCTACATACTACCATCTTCAAAATTTATGAGTAAGTGCCAAATTGTAATGATTAATTCTAACAGCTTTCTGTATGAAGATGGTCTCTTAGACCCATCATCATACAGAAGGATATTAAGAATTAAAACGTTTAGCTCTTCCTGGTGTTGCTCTGACTAGGGCTGGATCCGCCACTGCACTATGTCACATATATTTTTTGTTGTTCCGGTGTAACCGTTAATAATAACTCCCCTAAAATAAGGACTTATTTACTGGGAACTCCCCCTGTCAAATAAGTACTCCTCTTATAAATGTAGGGGATTCATTATCTCCCAGTAAAATATCATTCCCCTGAAATATTGAATAAAGCTATTAAGCTGGATTACACTAGACGAAAAAGGTTAGTCGACTAATTCTTTTCGCCCATTCGCATGCACACTTGAAGCAAAGCCATTGCTACTTTGTTTCCGTTCGTCAAACGAATTCCGAACAAAAACATGATAAAAATGCTCTGGCGAGATTACTAGAAAATGAAAATGCTGCTTCCATTGTATGGTAGTCACTTTAATAATCGAATGAAATGTCTAGTGTAAATCGTGTTTTACAGTCCGCTCGAACGTTCAAACGTTCGAATTTAACGTGTTTTGTTTTACTCAAACTCTATTCGAGTATTACAGTTGAAAGTCGACAATTATGATTCTAAAATGAATCTTTTTCGCCATTAACGATAATGCTATAACGCTACTCTAGTCCAACATTTCCAGGAAGGTTAAGATTCGTTTTATAGGAGGGTGTTCTGTTTTGGTTTAAATAACACAAAACCTTAAAGGTAGGGGAGTCATTATTTTACTGGGGAGTCATTATTTACCAGGAAGAAGTGACTGACTCCCTTCAGTCATAATTTACTGGTAAATATTGTCTGGGGAGTGCACCTTTACGGGAGTACTTATTTACTGTGACACCGGATTCGATGTTCCGGATTTTTTAGTTCCGGATTTAAGGTGTTCCGCACATGTTCCATGTTTATGGTGTTACGGTTCCAACGTTCCTTGTTTTAGTACATGTCATTTTTTTAACACGCTACGCAATAAATAATTTTTAGCTGCGTCGTCATGCATTGTAAATGGCTACGCAGGAAATTTTATTTGCGTGGCCATGTGTTGTAAATGGCGACACAGTGAATTTTCTTTGCGTATCCATGTGTTGTAAATGGCCACGCAATAAATTTTCTTTGCGTAGCCATGTGTTCTAAATGGCTGTGTTAGATGGCTACGCGTCATGTCCCTAATGGGCTTCCGTATACTTCGATGTGTCAGGGAGTCGGTACATAATAAACACAAAAAACTTTTTGCTTTAACGGGGAAGATCTCCAAGCAAATACCTTCGATTTCATCCCTCATCTCAAGATCTAATCTTTCTTTTCCAGTTCAAGTGACTTTTAATGTATACTCCAACACTTCCTCCGATTCCAGTTTCCCTCTGTTTGTAAACAAAGTCGTACCCCGGAATATCCAATATATTTTCTTAATCGAAATCTCTCGGTAAGTGCGTTTCTGTGACAGCAAAAATCTGAAATTCTTGAAACTTTCAAAAAGTTCAACTATGTAGTCTTTATTATTAAGCAGCCCTCTAACATTCTGGTGAAATATATGCATACCTCTGCAATTTAGAAGGGATTCAAACTCAGGAATAGATCGTTGTGCTGGTCCAGGACATGTCTCAATATCGCCACTAAAAATCAACAAAATTTTGAAGGATACTTTTGGCTTAAATTTCGTCACTTTATCTTGCTGTAATATGAATATTGATTCCGTAATATATGTACTTGCCACATCTTCTACTACTTCTCCATGAAAACTGTAACAAACTGAGTTGCAAGTTGAAACAGATGGCTTCTTTATCATAAAAATCAAAATTAGTTTCAAAGCAATGCGGAGCATGACCGCACGCATTGCCGCCATTTTTTTGTGACTAAGCAGAAGCATGTTCTGAGTCAGCCGCTGTATCGAATTATTATCATTGTTTTTTTTCTTCTTATTTGAACGTTTTGATTCATACCAACTCTTGCGACCTCTTGATGTTGACAAAAAGGACACGGTTTTACCTAGTCACAGCAATGTAATGGAGATTCAAAGCATACTCTAAGTGATTAATTCTAATAACTTTCTGTATGAATATGGATCTCTTAGACCATCATCATACAGAAGGCTATTAGGAATTAAAGCGTTTAGCTCTTCCTCGTGTTGCTCTGACTAGGGCTGGATCCACCACTGCTCTTGAGGTTGACAAAAAAAATATAAGGCTTAAGATGGCTTAAGATGGTTTACGACAATTAAGCGTAAGGGAAAAAGTGTTCACACTTATTTGGCGTAAAGCCAAATTCACATGCACATAAAATTTCTACGTAAGGGTATACGGAGAAAATATTTGCTTCGTAACCTCTTACGAACGCTCGTGTTCACATGTACGTAAATATTTTACGTAAAGGCCACACAAAATTACTTATTGACAATGAAAAGTTTTTTTCTTGTTGCGTTTTGCTTAAATTCGAATGTGTGTGACGTCGTTTTTGACTTTGAATGAATGAAGGCGTCAATTTCTTTCTTCTTTTTTTCTTCCATTCCTTACGAATGTTCGTAACTTTTTTGTTCTTCAGAAAATCATTTTAAGAGCTTAAAGGTTACCTCTGATACAAAAACAAGTTTATCTCATTTGAAGCATCTGACTGAATAATGAAAGAATCTTTTGGAATTTTTGAAAAATCTTATCTCGTTCTCGAGATATTGCAGTTTGAAGATTTTGAAACTGT
>JAUCNQ010118206.1:0-10927 GCA_032352715.1 Bougainvillia muscus
GAGAAGGATCTCTCGAAACGTCGCCCAACGTAAAATCATCAGGTCTATGACATGATAAACCTTGCTTACTTAAAATACATATATGTTTCTATTAATTAGAAATCACTTTTGTGAATTATTACGATAGTACGTTCTATAAATTATTTTTGACGTTTTCTGTTGTCTAACATATGTTTACTAAACCATATACATATGTTTACTAAACCATCTACTACTACTTACCAGATCAATACATACCCATCCTAAGTTGGACTTTCTGACACCATCGTAAGACCCACCTAAGTTGAGTCTAGGTTAATTTATCTAAAAACTTCGATCTTACATCTGATGAACTTTCTTTTCCCGATCTGTTTTTGTGACAGACAACTTTTTTACTTTTAAGGGACTGTCCACAAAATTCGTGTCGTAATTCGTATCAATTTTCATACAGAACTTTTGTGCATACTTAGTATGCACAAAAACACTTCTTCTGTGATGGAAGTGGTTCGTATTAGGGTACGAATTTGGTGGACAGCCCCTAACCAAACTTATTTTGATTTTGAAGATCGTGAAGACAATGCTGTAGCAACAATTGTTGTTCGTGGAGCTACTACAAACATCATGGATGATATTGAACGTGCTATTGATGATGGTGTAAATTGCTTTAAAGCATTAACAAGAGATGGACGAATGCTTGCAGGAGCAGGAGCTGTGGAAATGGAACTTGCACAAAGAATTGCTAATTATGGACAGGTCAATATACTTTTACACATAAAATGTATTTTTCTTGGAAAATTGAAAAATATTTTGCTGGTTGATTTTCCTTATTCCTGAAATAGTTTTAATTTGGTTGCTTGAAGGTGCTTTACAATTGAAATTATTATATTTTTATTAAAACAAGAAGCCGAACGGTAGCACGAGCCACTATCACGATATTGTGCCCTTGCATAAAATATACCTTACGTGTATTGATTTTTCGCGGGCACCGATTTTGATATGCGTACCAACCCTGTTCCCACCAGGTCGCGCTTTCATCGTGAAACAAATTTAAACCGCCTTCTGAAAATCGCTTTATATTAACATTTGGGGTCACGTGACTTAGTTTTACTAAAATTTCAGATTTTTTGTATCATTGTGTTGCCTACAAATAAATATTACAAGTCACCAAAGGACATCTCTTAATAGTGTATAGAGCAAAAGTTATGAGTAAATGTTAACGTTTGTGGTACTTTGTACCCCCCACGCCCCCAATAAATCATTAACATCTCAGATGAAATGTTATTGTGCATACAAAGTATGCACAATAACACTTCATCTGAAATGAAAATTATTGGTTTTGCTGTTGCTGCATTTTATTGATTTGCTGTGCAAATAAACAAATGAAGTTAAAAAAAGAAAAAATTAACAATTAATGAGTTACGCTTTTAAAGTTTGGTTCTCACTGAGCAGCTATGTGCTTTCTAGAAATCGTCGTGTAATCGTTTCTATTCCTTTTACTTTTAATTGTCAAGCATTTTCGACAATTGATGTGACAGTTTTCATCGCTATTTTCATCGCCTTACTCGTCAGGTGTGAGCCAGGCTTAAATAATAATAATATTGAATTATTTTATTAACATCTTCATGAACAGAGACTCAAACTCACAATACACGTATTACTCTTCTTCGTGTGTTCTTCTGCTTCACGCAAAACAACGGCTAAAAACACCGCGAGTGAGGCCTGCTAAAATTAGAACCGCGGGTAAAGTGCGTAATCGCGGATCTTTGAAAATTTTCGTTTCTCGGGTGCGGAACCAAAGACGATTTTAAACACTGGTAGCGTTGCTACCGTGAATTAGTTTTGCATATTTAAAGTAAAAGACTGGGTAATTTGTTATCATTTTTTACAGTTAATTAAATCCTTAACGTAACTCAATGTGGAAAGAATCTTTGAATTTTACATAGTTATTTAGGAATATGTACAATTTGAACTGGGCGTTCTGGGTATTATGCCACTATAAGTTAACTATACTCAATTTAGTAATTGGTTTTCCATTAATATCAACTATATGTATTCTTTTTTCTGAGATTAAATTCCATTATTTAGTTACTGTTTCAAACCGGTTATTACAGGTTTATAATTATATGCGTGAATTTTATTTGTAACTGAGAAATATATTTCACTTTAGACGGTACCTGGATTGGAGCAATATGCTATCAAGAAGTTTTCAGAAGCTTTTGAAGTAGTTCCTCGAACAATGGCTGAAAATGCAGGTGTGAAAGCTACAGAATTGGTCTCGAATTTATATGCTGCGCACAACGCTGGTGAGAAACACATTGGCTTTGATATCGAGGTATGACAATGACGTAAATTAGGAAAATTTTGCTAAGGAAATTCGCTTCATTGATATCAGTTTTTATCTCGGAAAAAGAGTCATTGTGCATACAGTATGCACAATGACCCTTCTTCTGAGATAAAAATGAAACATTTCGTGAAGCGAAATAAAGCGAATTTTTGAGACAAACCCTAACACACTTATAGTATGTTTTGAGCAGATGCTTCTGTTTTTGACAGTTTTCTTTCAGGATATTTTTACACCACAGGTTGTACGGTTCTTTTGAAATGCTACTGTGGAAAAGACAATTTAATTTTAAATTAAAATTTGGATAAAAAAAACCCCAAAGTTTTCCACAAATCTGCATCCATCAGTCTGTGACAGGTTTCTTAAGCATTGAAAAAGCACGTAGTAAACATCCACGAGCGGTGGAATAGGAAAATCTGTAATAAAAACCCTATCGCGTTATTGTGGTGGTCTAAACTCATTATTAGTATGTTTAAGATAATAATTAGCATTGTGTCGTTCTTATAAAGACCAACTATGAGCTTTGACCACCATAGCAGCACACAATCCAAAGCAACTTCTTTACCCACGATAGTACGAGATGCTCTTGAAACAAGAAATATTGTAAAGCTTCATCTTTCTCTCTCGAGAATACATTTTTCCGCTTTTCTGTTTCAGGGTGAAGGCTGTGCCACAACAGATGCAGTAGAAGCTGGCATACTTGATGCATTTTTGGTCAAATTCTGGGGATTAAAATTTGCTAGCAATGCTGCGTGTACTGTGCTGCGTGTAGATCAGGTATATTTCTGCACCAGTGATGAATTCATTCAGAATCTTAAATTTGTTTGCTAACTTGTTGAGTACTTCAAGAGACCATTGGTTTTCAATTTCTTAAGTGGCTTTTCTACAGTGACTTTTGGTCTTTAAATAGTGAAACATAGAAACTTTATATGTGAGACATCGATTGAATTATATATAATATGTCAATACTTACTAATGTTTTTAATACTCCTGGAGTGATCTGTGAATGAGTAACGAAAGCATTGTGAGTATCAGCATCATTGGTAGAACTAACTTTGAATAAATTATGAAAAAGTTCGAAAAATCAACTCCTTATCACCCTATACGGCCAGTATACTTAAAAAACAGTTGCCCCCGGGCGCCACGTAATTTCCCGAGCCAAAAATAAATCATATTTCGCATGAATTTATTTTCGCGAATGGTCGATTTTACCACGTTTCGCGTGGATTTAATTTCGCGAATTTTAAAAGAAATCGCGAACTTCAATCCACGCGAAAATTTATCCACGTAATGTATGATACGAATGTTGTGGACCCTTACCAGTTTGTAAACCTCACATTTTAGGTCAAAAATAAGATAATATTTTGTATTAGATTTTGTTATAAACATTTTTTGTGTTCCTTTCGTTCAGATCATCATGGCAAAGCAAGCCGGTGGGCCGAAACCAAAAGCCAATCCAGACTGGGATGAAGATTAAAACAAGGAAGGGAGACCACATTTGGCAGTTGTTCTTTCTCTGGGACATCGATAGTCAATCAGAAGCACCGTAAAGTGGACAATATGTCGTGTACCAATCGGATTTATGGTTATTTCATGGACAACAATGTTTGATTAATTTATCACGGCTACTTAAAGTATCCTGTTTCTTTTTTTAACGGTTAAAACATGCTTCTAAGTCACCGGAATAAAATTCCTTTAAACAACCTTAGTGTTATTCTAACTTTTTTGCGAGAGTTTCTGGCTTTATCGTTATCTCAAACCAAATTCCCGGAAGGGAATTTCATCAGTTATTTGGTAATCTCGCTAGTAAGAAAGTTTTGAAATGATAAGAAAATTGTATCTGAGTATTTGTCAACAAACCACTAAGACTCTAAGTAATTCATAAACAGTCTTTATAGGGTATAAATATGTGATGTTTTAGTAAAAGATATTCCAAATTGTTATTAATCGTGATTTGTATTCTCGACAGCTAAGTTGCGGGACACAGTCAGTACCCGCTTATTGATATGAGGATGTCGAAGCAAATTAAAGAAATTGTTACAAATCTAGTTCTATTCTTAAAATCAAAACATACTGTTTATAAGTACAACACGCTTGTTCTTCATTTCCTTTATTCTCTTCCTTGATTTCGTTGTTTTCGTCTTGCAAACCTTCCCAATAACCTTTTGCCACCATTTGCAATATCAAACGGCTTCAAATGGTACCATTATGTTTTGACTTAATAAATGGTAATACAAATTAAGCGTGCTGGTATTTTTTACAGTGTAACAACAGCATTGGAACTATAGATGACAAAGCAATGCTCCTGTTGTTGAATGTTACAATTTGTTTCAAAACTCGAGAAGTAACCTACTTAAGAATTCTCAAAAATTCACTTTAATTGATTTTGTTTAATTGGTTTTATTTTCATGTGAGATAAAGTCATTGCGCTTTCAAAGACATCTCTGCTGAATGAAAGGTGACATGAATGAAGTTTCAGTATGTCTTGAATCTAAGGAACCGTCTCATTCCTGACTTTTCTTACACTGGTTTGGAAAAACAAAACACCACTTGTATTTGTAATGTAGTTGCTTGGTAAAGTACTCAAACCTCGTTCTCAGAATCGTCAGGAAAACGTTTACCTGCTTTCTACGATCGCCGGAAAACTAATAATATTCGCCTTACAAATTCATTCCTGTCAATTTTCATCTCAGATAAAGTATTACTGTGCATAATTGTACGAACCGTAAAAGCTAATTTCGAATCACTCACAAAATTCCTATCGGAAATTGTTAAATCGTAAAAAGTATGCACTGACACAATAGAGAGATAAATTTCGTGAGTGATTCTCTATTGATATATTTTGTCTATAGATAAATTAAATAAAATATGGCTTCTGCCTTCGGAAATTTTGCGAGAAGGCTTGGAAGCAAAGATTTTTGGTGGAATTACATTTGTAGGTAAGAGTTTTAATGAGGCCTAAATTAAGGGTTCGTCTCAAAAATACGCTTTTCATTTTCGTTTAATTCCTGTAAATTTTCTTGTCGAAGAGTACTGTCTGCATAAAGGACACTGCTCTTAAAATGAAAATCAAACGATTTGTGAAGCGAAACGTTAAGTAAAAACTGATAAGAAAGTAAGAACCCATTCAATCACTTTTGGCCACTTTAAACATTTGAGTGCATATTGAAAGTGAAATAGTATAGTATACTAATACGAATTGTGTATGTTTTAGTCATTTGCAACATAAGACTTAGTAACCTAATGTATATCAAATGGTGATACATACGTAAACAACCCTGAAGCATTTTTGAGTAGTTGAAGTATGTGCGGCCATTTTATTACCAATTAGAGAGTTAAAACAGTTGGTTTAATATGATTTCAGAACAAGTATATACGAAATCTGTTTGCTATTTCCTATTTCTGAAATTGTAACAAAGAATCGATTTACTTGAATCTATTCATAATGTGTCGTTTATTTTAGCACGGTAAGAAGTTGATGGGTGATTGTTGGATAAATGTCTGCTAAAACCTTGGTATTAACTAACAATAATTGCTAGTTATGCCTTTTATTTATTCAATGTGCTTTTATTCTTTTATTCCCGCTGAGGGTATCTCATAAACAGATTTATAGGTTTATATAGTGGTTGTGTGTATGAATTCCTTTGACGTCCCTTGATAATGTGATCTGTAGTCAAGTATCTGTGTTTGAGCATGTTTTTTTCATTGTTCCTAAGCTAGGGTAGAACCTATATTGCACAGATTGACTGTTTATTATATACACATGGACCTTAAAAGCAAGTTGTGTTATATAAAAAAACTCTTGATTAAATAAATTATATTTAATTTCTTTTTCTTTTATAACGTTGTTCATTTGGATAGCATTTCTGGGGTCCTGGTAAGTAAGTTCTTACAGCATGTGTACGTTAATATTCAGCTATATTGTTTTGAAGAACTTGAAATAAAGCAATCATGCAGCAAGTGTGTAACCATTTTACGGAAACGAGGCATTAAATATATTTGCGATAATTTTCATGATGTCCATTTCACATCATTGCTAATCAATGGCCGCTCTTAGACGCCGCCCACAAAATTCGTATTTTCATATCAATTTTCATTCAGATGAAGTTTCTTCATTTGCAATGAAGATGGTACGATTTGCAATACGGTTCCTTACAAAAAATCAAGGCAGTAATTAACCAAACAAGTTGGTTGGTTTCACCATATTAATTTTGATTAAGGTTATTTTATAAATTACCCGTCGATTTTCTCTAAAATTCGTTTCAGATATCGTGTTATTTCCACCTCATGAAAAATAAAGTGTCTTTGTAAATGTGAAAATATTTAAAGTGTTCTTATTTTTTAGTTGCTAATTGGGGAATTCCTTTGGCCGCGATAGCAGATATGAAAAAAGACCCAGATATGATAAGTCCAAGAATGACTACAGGTAAAGTCACTTCGACTGCTGTGTTAACATATATATATACACTGCTTATGAATTGCTCAATAGTCTTTCGAGATGGCCTAAAAAGGGTGCTCTTTCGCATAGCATAAATACGTTATCGCTTATATATGAATTAGTAGATTAACCCCTGGCGAATATCACTATTATTTTTTTCACCTTTCGAGAAAGTGCAGGATTTAAAACTATTATGGCAGTATATCATTTCGGTGTACACTTTTTGTATTATCGTTGTTGTTTTTATGTATTTTTTTCACTAGCGTTGTGTATATATTCCGGCTTGTTTATGAGATTTGCGTGGAAGGTGCAACCAAGAAATTTACTTCTTCTTGCGTGTCATGCTACAAATGAAGTGGCTCAACTAACGCAGCTTGGGAGATGGACAAAATCGAGGTACTATAAGCAGCTTATTCACGATGATGTCATTAGTAGTTACTAATTTGTATATACGTAATAAACTTGTGCCATTGTTTTATTATATACTTCAAGATGACAGACGTCTACGGAAAGTATGCATCGTAAGATGTTAGCTTCCTTGACAATAATTAGATACTTTTTTTCTTTTTTGTTTTGGTTCATATTTAACGCGACTAGGTGGTAGGAGATACATGGTGGTGCCCCCCCCCCCCCCTCTAAGAGAAATTTTAGGGGGGAGTAGACCCCTTAGGACACCAAGAGATAATCTTAAATCTTACCCTGGAGGACAACATGTTGCCAGTTACCACCTCAGATTGAACTCCCGTCAGGGGAATTGAACCTTCAACGTCCCGAAGTTGCTCTATTATAGGTGCATGCCACTACACCCAGAAACTATGTATGCTATTATTGCTCTAACATGCTTATTACGAGAAGAACTCGCTATTGAAATTATGAGAAGATGAAGAAGATTTTTTTTGATTTCTTAATAAAGCGTTAATACTGTGTTAAGAGGGCGTTAAGCAGAGACTTTCTGATGGCTGTGAGAATATTTATTTTCTTAACGCACTGGCTTAGCGCCCAGTGGAAACCACGATAACAGAGAATGGTACTAAATTTGCTTGCTTCTTTCTCTTAGATTAGAGGGACCACAGAAACATGCAATCGAACCAGAATAAAATCGCTTAGGTTGTAATTAACCACGTAATTGTATCGCAAATACTTGTAAATGAGTGCCTTCGTGCGTTCTCTTCTATAGTGGATGACTTCAAGATTAGCTTGTTGACTAACTGGGTCTAAGTCCTAGCTTAATCAGGTATTAAACCTGACTTTAACCAACCAGAACTGAATTCTAATTAATTCTGATTAGCTGAAGTAAGTTAATACCAGATCGAGCTAGTCAGTATTTAATACACGTTTTTGAACAACTGAACCCAGACGAACGCAACTAACGATTAATTATACACTAGTTTGTTAATGTGTTATTCATGTAAATCTAAAACTTTTAATTTCTTTTAAATCTTTAGTGCACAGATGTACAAAATTGTCCCACGTGCTTTAATAATTCTGAAGCGCGCATGACCATTTTATAACACTGCATTAGAGTTATATTTATCAAATAGAACATTTCTGAAAATGTAGGTTACTTCTGAATTGTTTTCGCCAATTCTTTATATTTACGCAATACCTTATCGGACATAACTTTGTCGGACAAAAGTGACAAATTTTTGGCCGACGAGAAATTTTGTACGACGAAAATTTTAGTCCAAATCTAAATTTCCAAAATTCTTTGTTTTCACTCGAAAAACAGGGCATTTTGGTTTTTACTTACAAAATCAATGATTTAGGTATAATGAAGTTAAAGAGTGCATTTTGTGAGTGTTCTTCTAGTAGAAGAACAAATACAAATAAGGAAGACACACCATCGTGCTCTGAATGGCTGTATATATATCTATGATAGCAATTTTAAGTTGTTTTTTTGTTTAAAGGAATCCCGAAGTGAGCATCGACTGGCCGCCGGCAAATACAAAATGTTGAGGCGGTGGAAAAATGAAAAACATGTAAGAAAACACAACCTCGTAATAGTATGCACAATGTTTTTGTTTAAGAAACTAAATAAAACATAAAAATCATACCTTTTGAGTTCTTTTTTTGCTCAAAACTATCAAAAAATTATGCCAACCAGAGCAAGAAGATTGTTGTTGTTCCGGTACAAAATGTAATTATCGGCCTAGATCATTAAACCTACGAGCTGTTGAATGTTTGTACTAACCATTTCCATCCAATTTCAAAATATAATTTAATTCGTGTTTTTAGTGCAATATGTATCGAAATTTAGGGCCAGCATTGTTTGTTCAATTAAAGTCTGTAATAAATCGATTGACGATGTTGAAGATAGCCCCGAGAGCGAGTAAACAAGAAAGTTTAGGCCCCGAGTTAACCGAGTTCGGGATTCCTTTAAATGAAAATTTAAAAGCGGACCAAATTATTCGTCGGACATAAATATTCGTCGGAAAATTTTGTCGATTCTTTCTATCGATTAAGTAATTCATCTTCAGTTCTTAAACGCAAAGTTCTTTGACTGGAATTTTTTCCTTTGTGATGTATTAAACTAGGTGACTATCCACTTAGTTTAGTGCGCGTATGTAAAGTACTGCAATTTTAATGACCCGACTGTGTTTTACGTAGGTGTGGTGTGAGAATAGAAGCGACGATTTAACTTTAATTCAACCTCGAACCAAGAGCCGTTAATCTCTTTTTGATACTAGAGATTAACGGCGTTTGGTTCGAGGTTGATCTTAATTCTAATTTATAGGATTACATAATTTTTTGTTCAATAATAACGCTACCGTAGAAGTCCGATAGTTTCAGTAGCCGTTTTACGCGCTAACTTGGGAGTTTTTTCTGTGGCTTACTTTAAGGTCAGAAACTTTCGCGACCAGAAACTTTCGCGTTTTCGCGTTTTTTGGCCTTTTCCGCGAAAGTTAATTCCGCGAAATTTTTTAAAATTTTTCATCCGCGAAAGTTTATTCCCGCGAAATTTTTCACTTTTTTCGAATTGAATATGATATGATAACTACAATTTGTTTTCTTATATTGATCTTATAAATCATTTCATTTGGTTGATTCCTTCCAGGAGCGTCACGAAAGAATATCGAATCCTTCACTTATACGTATACATACCACCGCAGTAATCTCGTGTAATAAAGTGAAACGATGAGTGGGATTTTTAACATGATAGACACGTCCAGCACTTATCGCTTTTCAATGTGTGTCCTGTAAAACAGATGAGATCAAAATACAGAGTCACATTCCTACTGGCACTGTTTGCCGAAGATAGCATTGTCACCAGAAGGATACTTTAAGAGTATTGTTCGTCAATAACAGTTGTCTGGTTGAAAATTTCGGTGCAGGAAGTATACTTTCCGTAGTTCTAGTGAGGTAAAATAAAAAATTCCTCGCTTGGCGACAACCTTGGGAAGTCATTACATCTCAGTCTCCCTGAAGTATGGCTTCGTTCCACAGCCCATGATTCTGGGTCACTTAAAAGATGTAAGAGGAGGTGCTAGGGGGGGGGGGGATAAGCTACGAAGGAAGGATCGTAACAATCTGCACACTACGGCCTTGGGACTATAATGAACTTCTTCACTTCTGTACATCCGCATTTTTTGTTGTTGAAAAGGGAAAGTAAGAAACCTTCGCTATAACTTAGCCCGATAAAAGCCCTTTTAGAATTTTAGTAGGCAAAATTCCTGGAAAAACAAAAAAGTGTCCTGGAATTTGAAGAAATTATTTTGGTGGCTACCATGTAAAAGGGATCATGTGCCGTTATGGTGGTCAAAGCTCATAGTTGGACACAATTATACTAATTACCTATTAATGCTATTGTCTCGTTCTTAAAAATAACAAGAAAGATTGCGTCTTGAAATCTGCACGTTTTCTTTATTGCTTTCCACCAAGAGGTAAGCCATTGCATTATTGTGGTCAGAGGCAACCTCGTTCCAAACACAAAGAGCTAAAAGTCCTCAAGAACGAAGCTGATTGGACCTCCCAACACCATCGGAGACCCAGATCACACTTCATCCTAATCAAAGCAATAGAATGGAGACCAACGGTCTCCTTTGAAGGGCAATGATCATATATTTGTTATATTACTGTTAATAATTATTATGGCTACCTTACGTGGATAAAATTTCGCGGTTTTCGCGGTTTTTGATAAAAACCGCGAAATTAAATCCACGCGAAATACA
>JAUCNQ010118217.1:0-10926 GCA_032352715.1 Bougainvillia muscus
AATGCACTCCACCATGCTCGATTTTTTAGAGATTTGTTACATATTTACCGAACAGATATTTTGAAGAACACATCTGGTTCCATATTTAAAAGGTGTCTTTCGCATACTACTGTGATATTCTGTTTCTTTTTATGTTTAACCTATGCTATCAATGTATTTTCCTCATTCATACCGTTTTCATCAAAGAACTGTGTTTTTGTGGGTTACAAAGACTCTTTTTCTGAAGGAACATTGATGAGAATTTCCATACGAATAGTGTGGATGGCCTCTTAACCTCCAAACCATTATTAGGCTTCTCTTTCCATAGGGTTCCTCTAGTGCTCGTAGTTCAGTCAGTCAATCTGACCCTAGTTATGAAGATGCTGACGTAACTTCAAATTCTGGTCCTGAGAGTGATACTGGCATGGATGATGTTGAAAGCATGTTAGACTCTGGAGAGAATAATGGCAATAATAGACAACGACCAATGTTTTTACACTTGACGTGTTCTTCTCATTACAAAACAGATATTGGAAATACGATCAGACCACTTTCGGTTACAACGTTACCAACATGTTTAGGTGCGTTTTCATCAGAGGAGGAGTGTCTTTATGTATACTGCGTATATACAAAGACACTTCTTATGTGATGAAAAACAGATATTAGAAACACGATCAACCACTTTCGATTACAACCATGTTTAGGTGCAGTGTTGTTAGGAGACCGTACACAAAATACATATCGCAAATTGTAGTCCATTTTCATCACAGAAGGAGTGTCATTTGTTCATATTAAGTATGCACAAAGATACTTCTTCTGTTGTGAAAATTGATATGAACTCCCATACGCATTTTATGGATAATCCCTAATATTAGATATTTTACTTAGCAGTCTAAATCTGCCAAAAGGTCCTTATATTGACGGAGCCTCAAAATGAACTAAGTAATGAAAATGAACTAAGTATATGAAATCATATTCTCTGATGTTCTACGAACTTAACTCATAAAGGTACGAATTTCATATATTCATTCATTGGTTGTTTTAAGAACTTCTCAAAACTTGCTTCATTCTTATCAATTTCCATACTTCGTATGCACAACTTCTTCTGAGATGGAAAATGAAATAAAATTTTCAGATGAATTCATATATGCATATTTTGTATGCTCTCGATGTGAACTAATCTACGACGGTAACGTTGTATTCACCTATGTGCATATAGGTTACTTGCATTCCATCCTGCAGGATGGAATGCATTGAGCCGATATACACAAAGGTGAAATCTCTGTTGCCGTCGTAGATTATACTGTGCGTAATTCTCTAATATCTGTATATGTTATAGGTTTTTTTTTGTTTAGCTGACATTCTTTCGCGGCTAGATGATGGTGGTCGTGGTGTTGACCCTTATAATCCATCCTTACAAATCACACTTGATCTCATTTGCCTCACTCAGCCAACTGAACCCGAAGAAGGATTAGAATGGAAAACTCCCAAAGATGTTGTGATGACGAGACAAGATTCATCTGATAGCTTTTATTCTTCACAATCATTAGGATCGGATAAAGCAAAGAGATCAAGACTTCTCTCTCAAGTTTCACAGTCTGAAAGGTGAGATATGGTGTGTGTTTTGGACCGTTCACAAAATTCGTATCATAAATCGTATCATTTTAGGTATGCAAATAACACTTCTTCTGAATAAAAATGAATACATTTTTTCGTACGAAGTATGCTTTGTATGCACTACGACACTTCCTTAGAGATGAAAATAAACGATTTGTGAAACGAAACTAAGCGAATCCTTATCTTCACATAAAACAGTACTGACATTTCGGTTATTTTTAAACTTTATTTTGGTTAATTTGAACTAATCTGCATGCAGAGACGCTGAATTTTTTCTTTTATTATAGTTTCATTTTTAATTCGATTTTTATAGAGTTGACCAAGTTTCATACTTATACCATCGTATTGAACGATGGTTTAATCTAGAATAGGGAAACATCGTCTGATATTAGGGAGTCTTGCAGGATGGAATGCAAATAGCCTATTATGCACAAAGGTAAATATAGCGTTACCGTCGTAGATTAGACTGTGCGTAAATTCCCTATTGTCAACTGTTAGACTCTTGAAAAGCCTGGGTTAAGACTTGTAGTTATGTCTGTTTCGTTGTCTTTCAGTTACGGAATGAGAAATGATATGAGTGATGCGTTAGAAGTGTTACCTCCTTTACAAAGAGAAGCAATGGAGAAAACTGTGAAAGAAATCGCATGGTTATTGGAAGACGAAATAGCATCTGCATTACGAACACAAGGTCCAGTTAGTGAGGTGACATTAGATAAAGTTGCTAAACATGTTGAACACTCTGTTGGATTTGACAACTGCACATTTGAACGACGATATTTTATGTTTGTTTCTGGGATCGAGAAGGCTAGTGATTCTTGTTTACCCTTGTTTCTTTGTGAGTTAGAATCGATCGTTATAGATCGTTATGAGTTGAATCGCTATGGAAAATATTACTGTCTTGTACTTCCTTTCAATCAAGATTATGAATCCGATGGTGAAAGTATGGTCGAACAATCAGGTACTATACCTATAGCTGAAATCAAAAAACATGCACAAGAACTTCGAAAACATTTAGGCCATCGCCGCAGTCAGTCAGATTTCACAAATAATAGAATAACTACAACAAAACATGTCCAAAATGAAACATTTGTTGCATCTAAAAGTCATAGCCTGCCTACCATTTATAATTTCCCTGGTGCTGCTACAAGTTCTTCAACAATTGAAGACTACCAACCACCAACTATGTTGACTACTGGACAGATCGGAACATTATGGCAGGGATCAGATAAGCATGGTTATGGAAGCAAAGCAATGTCTCTAGAAGATACTGCTTCGTCTTCATCCGAATTTGATGATGCTGGAATTTACTTTCGACGTTCAATGAGTTACACTGACAAAGATATGCCATCGCCAGAATTGAACCGTAGAAGATTTAGCATGCCCAATATCTATGTTCCTAGTAAGTTTTCAGTAATGCGGTAAAAATAAGTATGTATCCTGATAAAATGGAAAACTAAAGTCTGTAATGCGATTCCTTAGCGAATTTAAGCGAATTTAAGATTTAATTTTTGAGACGAACCCTTTGTGGACCGTTCACAAAATCACGATTCTGAAATACGGCTTCAAGATATTCAAACATTTTTGATTGTATAATAATAATAATATGAAAACATCGCTGCGTTTCATTTCTTCTTATTTTGTGATCATATTTATTGACTCTAGGTAATTGTTTAATCTTCTAAGGAATTGTCCACAGAATACAAATAGAAGTTAGTAACAATTTTCATTTAGAAGAAGTGTCTTTGTGACACTTCTTCTGTAAAGAAAATGATGAGATTTGCAATACGAATTATGTGGACGGCTCATGCTTGTTATTCTTATAGAAAACAGTGATGATATTCAAGAATCTACTGATGAAACAATAGCTGATAAGAAGATGCTTCAAGTGTGTCATCCATCTCGAGATATGGCTGAAAGTCAAACTGAATTCGATGAAGATCATCGATACCCTCCACCTGATTTCTGGTTGTTTATGAACATTTCTGAAAAATCTGTTGATGTATATTTACATAGGAGGTATAAATTTATCAAGTTTCATTCTGAAGAAATGTCTTTGTGTATACTTTGAATACACAATGTCACTTCATCTGAGATGAAAATGAAACGATTTGTGAAGCAAACTTAAGCGAATATTTGAGACGAACCTTTATAGTTATACTATACAAATGCATGAGAAGAAACTTATGTGTTATGTGTTGTATTGCCCTTAATCAACTGGTTGGATTCTGTGCAGACAGAATAACAAGTTCTAAACTATTAAAACACTTTGACAATCCTGCAGTTTGACAATAGTTTATGTGTGTATGACCATTTAATAGATACAGGTATTACAGGGTTAATACATCCCTTGTTAAATTTGGCGTTAACTAATTTTAATTGATTTTAACAACAATCCAGGTAAAAAATGATGTTCAGTTTGCAAAAGACCTGTTTTTCAAAAAAGGGATTTAGCTTTTACCAATATGGAACATTTAGCTGTAACACTGTATAGGCCCTTTAAGAACGCTTGGGACCATTCAGGAACGCTTGAAACACTTCAGGAACGTACAGAACGCTCAGACGTTCCTGAAATGTCGATTAGACTGCTGGAACATTCCAGAAACGTTCTGAGTGTTATGTGCATTCCAGCAGTCCAGGATATGTCCAGAACATTTCTAGAATGCTGTGGGCACATTTTGGCTTACGTAAAAAACTCCCTATTGCATTCATTTCTTAGACAAGCTGAGGCGAAGAAACCCAGTGAAAAAGATACTGTATACACTCAATTACTACAATCGATGGATCAAATCTGTAAAATTGTAAATCAGGTATAGAGGGACCGTCTACAAAATTCTTATCAGAAATCGTTTTCATTACAGAAAAAGTGTCTTGTACTAAGGATTAAGACGCATCATTATACATAAAGCTATTAAGAGTTAAAATTTCTGGTTCTCCATAGTGGTGCTCTGTCTAGGGCTACATCCGGTGAGCTCTTATGTTCCCGTTTGTTTTTTAGAGAATCTTATTGGATAATTTGTACAGTACCAATCAATGTCATAACCTTTTAATAGCAGAAGATGATGAACAAGCATGGGAAACTAACGAACATCGAGAAAATGATATTTTATTCATACAAAGCCATGAAAACACATCACAACCTTTCAATGCACATGTACATAGCGAGTATAAATTCCAACCTGGTTTCTTTCAATGTGATATTGTTTGGGAAGCACAAATTCCAATACACAGTCGACTAACACCTTCTTCTATGGTGGGTGGAATTTCGAAAGGGTTGAGCACAGTACGAAATGTTTTAAGTCAGTTTAGAGTTTCAAATCGACAAAACTTATTTGTTATCAAAGAAAATGAAACGAAAAATGTGTTTTACTTCAGGTAAAAATGTTTGTATGTGATAATATTTGTTTTTTTAGAAACTGCTAATTGCTATTGCCTGTATCTACAGTAAGAGACCTTCCACAAAGTTTGTATTATAATTTCTACCATTTTCATTTCTACCGTTTTCTCTTTGTACATACTAAGGACTTCTAAACAAAACTTGATACCAAATTCCATTTTTTAGTTTTGTTGTTGAAATTTAGGGTGCTTGAAGGAACCAGCAACGAAAACCGTCGTTTGGATACGGTTGTTTCCCCATTACCCGATGATGAACACTTGTTTGCTCCTGTTCGAGAAGATATCATTAGTGAACCGTCGCGTGCATCGTCAGTCAACTCACTTATCAACAAGCCAGATGAAAATCGATTTGGTAGATTTGAATTTGAGGTATCGTTAATACTTCTTAAATACTAATCAAGGCCTTTTAGGAACCGGCTCAAAAATTCGCTTTATAAATTCGCTTCATTCCTGTCAATTTTCCATCTCAGACGAAGTGTTATTGTGCACAATAACACTTCATCTGAGGTGAAAATGAATCAATTTCTGAAGTGAATTAATGCGAATGTTTGAGACGAACCCTTAAAAGTGCCTCTTTTAATGTAAAACTAATGGTATGTATGCTTTATGTGTTTTAGCGTCAAGAATCATATCAGTCCGGTCAGTTTATGCCAAAATCTGACGATCATGCTTCAATCTCTGAGACGTCACTGAGCCACCAATGTTTACAAGAATATGTTATGCTGTCTGTTTATGGTATCCGTGAACCAGGAGGTGAAATCAAACAAGATATGACCAACATGATCACAAAAAGACTCGATGCCAAAATATTAGCCTTGATTAACCAGTCTCTTCTTAGAAATCCTAAATGTAAACTTTCACCACAAGATGTAGAGGTAAGATCATTCTAGATATTAAATCGAATAAGACAGATAATACCCAACTCAACGATGTTTAAAATCGTATCACAGATCGTACCATTTCAATCTCGGAAGAAGTGTTGTTACTCCAGATTTCAGTAGGTTGCTTGATAAAATCGTTAGTGGATAACATCTGATGCAGTGAAATATAGACATCGAGACTTCTGGGATGGAAATGGTTCGATTTTTGTGGACTGTTCCTGGTAAGTAATTTACCTTGACTGTTGTATGCTGCTAAGGGTTCGTCTCAAAAATTCGCTTCATAATTCGCTTCATTTTCATCTTAGATGAAGTGCTATTGTAACACTTACGTGTTACAAATAACACTTCATCTAAGATGAAAATGAAGCGAATTGCTAAGCGAATTTAAGCGAATTTTTGAGACGGTCCCTAACTATAATACATGCACTGCACAAACAATCATGTTTTCTTTTAAAGATTTTATCAAACAACCTGCAGAAATCTGGATTTATACTCTAAATGTTTAACGGATAACATCATTTATCGTGCAGTATACAACATGGTATTGTTTCAATAATTATTTATATAAATCACTCAAAGTGATGAACAAAAGTGTTAGAAATCTAATTATCTTATCTCTATATTCTTTCAAAGGAATGCGATTGGCTCTAGCTGATGCTGGTGACACTGTAGATGATGCAAATTTCCTTGAAAAATCTGCTGACTCGGCTATTTTAAGATTGTACACATTAATAGATTGGACAAAGGTTAGTAGAATATTCATCATAGCAGTCCCTAATATGGGTACTCCAATTAGACGCTGCCCCTTAAATTACAGTGGTAAATGTGCCGCTTTTCGTTGAAACTATGTATGTTTAGGCCTCTATTATCTGGCTATTCAACTATGAACTGCGATTGGACGCTATCTTCCAAAAGATTGCTATCAGAACATGCTTTTACTTAGTCACAACAGTAGCATGGGGACTCAAATGCATTAATTTTTAATAGCTTTTGTATGATGATAGGTCTCTTAAGACCCATCGTCATACAAAAAGCTATTAAGAATTAAAAGGTTTAGTTCTGCATCATGTTTTACTGACTAGGGATGGATCAGCCACTGCTCCTGTTTTAGATTAGGCCCTGTATATTGTATTCATGTTTGTAAAATAACAATATATATAAGGAACCGTCTCAAAAATTCGCTTAAATTCGCTTAAATTCGCTTAAATTCGCTTCACAATTCGCTTCATTTTCACATCTGAGGTGAAAATTATTAGGAATGAAGCGAATTGTGAAGCGAATTTAAGCGAATTTCTGAGACGGTCCCTAATATTCTCTATATAAATGGTATGTTAAGTTTGTGATCCTTGAGAAATGTTGAATAATTATCTTTATCTTTGATTAATATAATGATTATGGATAGGTATAATGGATATTCTGTTTTTGTATTTGTTTATACTGCATGGCCATTTCCTTTTCCTTTTTAGGGAACATTTCAAAGTTTCGCTTTAATTCGTTTCACAAGTCGTTTCATTTTCATCTCGAATGAAGTATCATTGTGTATAAAATGTACACACTACTGGCACTCCTTCTGTATAAAAATGGATGGAAATAAAACGAATTTTGAGATAGTTCCCTTACTGTTTTATCTCTGTTCATGCATGTGACCTACCTTGCTTTCAATTTTTTTGTTTAGGAAATGGTCGAAACTAAAGATACTTTGAGATCTGGTCCTCTAAACAATTTCAATGATAAGGTTTTTGAGTCGTAAGTACTAACAAAGTCCAAGTCCAGGCCCTATCTAATGCAAGCATTTTAAGTGTCTGCAAATTGGGAAAAAAAGTTCCCCTATTTATTTAGAATAGTCTTACAATACCTAGTTTTCAAAGAAATTGACCGTATTCAACTGATCGAGCGCTACCCTTGTCATCTAGATTAGAACCTGAAGTTGTTCGGAGCTCATTCAAATCAGACAAAATGAGATTTACCAAATATTGTTCGATTTTTGATTCCCAAGCAGTCACAATAATGGCGTGGTCAAGTTAGGGTGGAGGCTGTTTTTTTATTTCATACCTACCCATTGAGATACTACATGGATACTCAGGAGCGTTCCATATTTCAGTGCTTTAAATGCTCTGTGATGCTTACGATTATGACTTTTAAAAATTTATTTCACTTCCAAGAAATTTGTTTTTGTTGTTGTTGCAAGTAATTTATCTTGTTTACGACTATCTGTTGATAGTTCAATTTTCAAGAAGCATAAAAGGGACCGTCCAAAAAATTTATATGGTAATTCGTATCATTTTTACATTCAAAAGAAGTGTCTTTGCTTTGTGCACAAAGACACTTCTTCTGTGATGAAAATGGTAGAATTCGTGATACGAATTTTGTAAACGGACCCTAACATTAGATTGCAAGACCCAGTTATTCGGATTCGGATAAATTTCTGATTATCTTGAACTAATTGTAAATCTTGACTTGAACCTGTCAAAGTTGATTTCCAGTCAATTCTGATTGGTTCAAGTAAAAATGATTTCATATCAAATTCAGTTATTCCAGATTTAATCCACTGTCAAACAACCGTATCATGAACTATATTTTAGAGAGATGAATTTGACAATCCAAATTACAGAAGATGCTTACAGTAAAATGTTGTATAGAGAAGCTTTAAAGCTTGGTTTCTTTCAGTTCCAATCAGCTCGTGACAAATACAGAGATTTATCACTAGATGGAATGCACAAAGACCTAGTTCTCAAATACATAGAGGTATAATCAATTCTGATAGGTTAAACCTGACCCATCCAAATCAGTAACCGACTTTTACTATGTAACTTTTTTAGATAATTTTACCTATGTGAAATTTGTACAAAGTATTTGAAAAAGGTGATACATGCATTAACTTCTAAGCCAACTCTCTTATCTCTATATTTTTAGCTTCAAGCATTGATGTTGTCTCCAATTTGTCCTCATATCAGCGAGCATCTTTGGCAGCTGTTAGGAAAGGTCAGTATTGTCAATCGTCTGATAACCGGTCCGTCCTTTGTATTGTACCTTTTTAAGGAAATGTTCCAAAAACTGTGCGGTATGAATTCATCTCATTTTTACAGTTTTCATTCACAATAAATGTATTTTTGTGCATACTTGGTATATACAATGCCATCTATGATGGAAATAAAGCGATATGTGAAATGAATTAAAGTCATAATAAAATAATAACTTCAAACGTACTCATGCAAATAATTTCTACATCATGCAAATGTTTGTCGTTTATTAAGAAATTAAGACGTGTGTTATCGTTGAATATTTCACACCTTATCCAAAGTCCAATCTAGAATATAAGACCAACGTCCGCTTAGTTAACAAAGGCAATAGAGAGTTTACGCACAGTCTAATCTACGGCGGCAACGTAGAATTCACCTTTGTGTATATAGACTACATGCATTCCATCCTGCATGTAGCACAAAGGTAAAACCAGTGTGTCCGTCGTAGATTAGACTGTGCGTAAACTCGCTATTATTTATGTAAAAGAGCCCTATAAATATCTAGTTTTCTTTAAAAACTAGGTATTTTTAGGACTTTTTAACATAAAGGACTTAATTTTCACCTTAGATGAAGTGTTATTGTAACACTTACGTGTTACAATAACACTTCATGTAAGATGAAAATGAAGCGAATTGCTAAGCGAATTTAAGCGAATTTTTGAGACGGACCCTAAACAGTGCACTTTCACTATCATAATTCAAGGCTTAAAAATCCTGTGATTGTTATTGTTGTTTTTTAGAATGATAGTATATTAAATGCTAGATGGCCAACTGGTGGTAAAGTTGATAACAACCTTCTTTCGTCTAGTCAATATTTAATAAACTGTGCTAGAGATTTCCGATTAAGACTCAAGAATATTGTATCAGCTGCACAGTCGAAAGGAAAGAAGGTAACAGGTTGTTGCTTGTTTTTGGAAAGAGATTATAAGGGACCGTCTCAAAAATTCGCTTCACAATTCGCTTCATTCCTAATAATTTTCACCTCAGATGAAGTGTTATTGTAACACTTACGTTTTACAATAACACTTCATCTAAGGTGAAAATGAAGCGAATTGTGAAGCGAATTTAAGAGAATTTTTGAGACGGTTCCTAAGGAATGTAAAGTTTTAAATTTTTATTTTTGAGCTTTAATAGTTTATAAGGCTCTTTTGTGGCCTGAAAATCATATCCAAAATGCTGGCTTTGTATTGGTTTCAGACTTCAATATCAGATTTAAAAATTCACAGGATGACAACTAGATCTAAAGAAATTGATTATGCATTATCCTGGTTGTGCGTTTCAATTTAATTTTTCTTGTATTTAGAAAGGAAATGCAGGCCCACCTCCAAAGAAACCTACGCACGGTGTTGTATATGTGGCTAAAGAGTATCCACCATGGCAGAGAACAGTATTGACCCAACTCAGAAAAATGTACGATGAAAATAACTCGACATTTCCAGAAAGCAAACAGATTATGAATGTTCTAAAAAGTGACGATGTTGTTAAAAAACACATGAAGAAGTTGATGCCTTTCGTTGCATATGTAAAAGTAGGTTAAAACGCAGAATTTGTTTGGGTTTGTCGAATCTACCTTCTTGTTAAAGGAGCCACGTAAAAAACCATGTTATCTTTCGTCACTTTGACAATCAATCGTACTTGAGAGTTTGTGACACAGAAAAAATGCACCTTAACTAGCTTAAATGCTCAGGTCTACAAAATGGTCACACTTGCTGATGGCTAAGTACCTTTTTAATAGTCTGCTGTAGCATTATTGACTCATAATTGGGATTTTGGAACAGTTGTGTGCGTGTGTGTTATTAGAACGTAAATAAAAAAGGGTGAAGTATTATTTTTGTTCAGGACGTCTCAGGTTAAAATTCGTAATCGTGTCATAAATTAAATGTTTTCATATGCATAATATCAGAAATCCAGCGGAAACAGAATTAAAGCAGGTTCTGAAAAGCAATCACTAAGGGTTCATCTCAAAAATTCGCCTAAATTCGCTTAGCAATTCGCTTCATAATTCGCTTCATTTTCATCTTAGATGAAGTGTTATT
>JAUCNQ010118228.1:0-10926 GCA_032352715.1 Bougainvillia muscus
GCTGACTTGTTACCCCTAAGAAAATCTTGCATTACTTGATCCTTTGTTTCCATCCATCTAAGGGATTATCTTAAAATATCATTTGAGAAATTATCTCATTTTCATCTCAGGGGTCTCATTTTCATCTCAGGGGAATGGTATTTGTGAATACAAAGTCTGTGCAGTGTTGCATGATATAGGACTCCTCTAAATTATTTTATATAGTGATTGCGGTAATATTCCTGGAGGCAAGTTATCTCGAACAAGCTGAAGTTCTTCTGAAGCTAGTCAATGGAGTTCGAGGACATTCGAAATAAATAAAGTCAAGTCAAGTCAAGGAACGTTCGCTTTAATTTGATTCACAAATGGTTTCATCGCAAACAAAATATCACACCTTATATCACATTAAGACACATCTTCTGAAACGAAAATTATTAGGAATCAAGCGAATTAAAAACGCAGAGACAGTTCCTTAATAACAAAGATGAAGAAAGCACATAACCTCGCAGATAAACTCGGACACTAAGTTGTTATTGAATAGCATAAGACACTGGTGCTTCAGTTAAGTTAAGTCACGGATGTAGCCTACATTAACAAAGGTGAAATCTTCGTTGTGGTCGTAGATTAGACTGTAGGTAAACTCCTTAATGTCTATTAACGACAAAAGCTCATAAAAAAGGTGAAAGTTGAAAGCAATTTAGACCCATTGTTGAATTAATATACCTAGTAACTCCGAGGTTTGACCCTCCCATTCCAGTCCATTTGTCAACTTCAGCCCATTTAAGAGGTTTTATCTAAAAAAAATCAATAATACAGAGAGTACAATTATCTCAAGAAGTAAATGCTGCGGTACTGAGATCATGAATATAAAATTTTACTTTGTACGTACAATAACACTTCATCTGAAGCGAAAATAAAACGATTTCTAAAACCAATTAAAGCAAATGTCTGCGACTAGCCCTTTAAATCTTTAACGCCTGATTGTAACCAAATGGCCACACACGCTTTAACAATCCTAGAGCAAAATGCTTCAGGATAGTTAAAGCACGTTTGTCCATTTCATTGGAACTAGGCGTTAAAGGGTAAAGGGTTAAGGATTGCCCACATTATTCGTATTGTAAGTCGTACCATTTTCACTGTGCTTGGTGCATGCTATATATACAAGACACTTCTTCTGAATGATAATTGATATGACTTCGTGGAGGTTCACTTGCAACGTAGGCACATTGACACTTAAAGCGACACAGAAAGGACCAATTTCGTCCTACAGGGTACAGAGTAAAGTACACAAAGCCAAGCTATGCAACAGACCTTATTACAAATTACAAACAAATAAAATAAACTAAACTTTCAGTTAAACGAATCATACTTGGTTTTTCATGAGTCCATCAAAGCCATCCGATATTCCCATGACAGTGTGTCCATGGTATAATGCTGCTCTGGTAAATGCGCATGCAGCTGCATTCATTCCACCAGCAGGTGCACCGATTGTCATAACTGCAAACTTATAACCCTAAGGGAATAAAATTACTCTCATAATAATCCACTAAGAGTGAGGATTTTTTATCATCATTCTTCGGAATTAACCTTACGTTCCACATTAATATAATTCTTCCTTAAATAACCCTTTAATGCATAGTGGTAGAAAATGGTCATAAACTAACAATGAGCATTTATTGCAGGATTGTTTAAGTATGTGTGACCATTTTACAACATCATTCATTGAAGGGTAAAACAAACTGGTTTTAAAATTAATATATTTTATCTTAGAAGATGCACATACTCATACAAGAACATTTCTACAGCTATTTACGTAAAAATCAGGAGATTAACGAATTTCTTTACGAATTTTCTAATTTTCGTTTCAATACTTCAATCTCTAGTAACAGTAACTGGACTAAACATAACTAGAGTTAGTGACGAAAAGACTGATATAGCAGTGTTGAGAGGGTGTTGTTAGAGGGAAGTGTTTAGTATTTATTATTATTGTAGAATAACATTGTAAAATACACAAAATAAGTTTAATAACTCCATCATACCAGCACCGAACGATAGATAGATACGTACAGGTTTACAAACTTGTTTCGTTGGATCACAAACAGGAGGAGCAACATGTTTCAAAATTTTGAACATTTTTAAATTGTTCTGGAATGTTCTATAAGAAAAGATTTGGGATAAGAAGAATAAATAAAAACTGTAACAGAATTAACTGGTCATCCTAATAGGTAAGCTTGTATTAAGGATTGTCTCAAAAATATTTACGTATTATTTAAATAACTAGTTTAAGTAAACCCTGCCGGCACACGACCAAAATTGACGTCTAATAGACGTCTTTACGACGTCGTGAAGACGTCTATTAGACGTCATTTTTAAAATTTTGCCCAATGGGAACCTTTTATTTACCTAGGGAAATAATCTAGAAAAAGCATACAAAGATTAGGCGTATATAAAACCAATATCCAAGCACAGCTTCTGTATCAAATCTTCTCATTAAACAATATGCACTGAAGAGTTTAGAAGAGTAAAACTAGAACTTGCCACTTTTCGCGATAAAATTTCTTTTAGGGTTTTAAAACTAGTTTTAAACACTGTTCAAGGGAAAATTCAGAAAATTCATTACAAAATTCGTACCAATTTTCATTTAAAAGGAGTGTCTTTGCGCAATGAACAAAGACATTCCTTCTGTAATGAAAATGGCACTATTAGAGTTACAAATTTGTGGATGGTCACTAAAAGAAACTTTATTGCGAAAAGTGTTAAGCTCATGTTTTCCTCTCTTCCACTCTTCATATTGTTTAATGTGGAAATATTTATCTATAGAATGGCATTGTGTCGTCAAGCAAATGCACACTAACGGTATTCCCACACTTACAATCCACGCAGTTTAACAACTTCTTCAAAATCTCGCTTTTCATAAGCAGCTTTGATAGCGTTGCACTAATCATAATAAAAACAGAAAAGGCATCATTCGCCAACAAAGACATACGAAATTGTTTATTTACTACATGGGCCCAGTCATTCGAACCATATGTAATAGATTAGCTTAATCTGGTATTAACCAATCAGAATTGATAAGAAATCAATTCTAATTGGTTCAAGTCGGAGTTTATACTGGATTAAGCAATTCAGAGTTTACCTCACGTTCGAATAACTGGTCGCTGACCTTCGTAAATGGTCACACGTGACTTATCAGTCATACAGGATTATTTTAGGTTTTCTTTATCAGTCATTAAAGGTGGTGTTCTATTAAATAATATTTTACTCCGTCATGGATGGTGCATTACTGTTACCTGTATGGTGGTACTAGCTGCTACTACGTTTATTTTTATGATATCTTTAATGTGCAATATGACATTACATTTTACAATGGCATAGATTATGATGTTGTGATAAGGGTTCGTCTCAAAGATTGGCTTTAGAGATTCGCTTCATTGATGTACATGTCCATCTCAGAAGAGGAGTCATTGTGCATACTTTGTATGACTGTTCATATGAGGAGAAAATAAAACGAATTGCGAAGCAAAAGATTTATTGATTTATTTATTTATCTCTTGTGTGGCCATTTGGTTACAATCAGGCGTTAAATGGTTAATACTCACTTCATCAACACAAGCCTGAAGGGATTTTCGTACGATTTGTTGTCCAACTAAACACATGACACAAGATTCTGAGTCCTCTCCCATTTCAATAACACTTAATGCAGCTTCAGCTCCACATCGACTAGCCTGGAAATATGAATATAATAAGAAGTGTTTTTTTTGTGCATACACATTTTCTGAATAAAAATTGATACGGTTCACTATAGAGTATTGGATATATGTGCCGTCATGGTGGTAAGTTTTCAAAGTAAGCTAGGTATTTTCTGGACTTTTCTAACTTTTTTTTACTTTTACATAAAAATTGCTCTTATTCAACTACCCTAGCACTGCCCTCCTATTCTAGAATAGACCCTTTTATCTATACTGGTATACGATCAGTTGCAAAAACTGAAAAGCATGACATTCTATGACTAATATTTATGCAGGTCCTAATATAGGGCTTTTAAACGCCAATCGGACGCTGCTTTATGAATTATTATGGCGGTGAAAAAATCCCCCTTTTATGTAAGATTTAAGGAAAGCTAAGTATTTTTAGGGCTGCTTAAACATTTGGCCTTATTTGACTGATTGGACGCTGCTGTCCTATTCTAGATTAGACCCTGTTGTGGGAAAAATGTAAGAAAATTATTATCGTCTTGTTGCCATTTGTGACATCCCTCCAGAAAATTAACTATTGAAATAGAGGGACAATTTGAACAGCGGAATTGAGTGATTTGCACAAAGACATCTCTCCTCTTCGATGCAAATCATAAAATTCCATAACAAGTATGGCTACATTAACCTACCAACAATCTATCAAAAGCAGATGGAATTCCTCCTCTTTGTATATGTCCAAGAACAGTCACACGAGTATCAAACTTCAAACGATTCGATAAAAGCTAAACAAAAAAATTGAAACGTTTTTATAAATTCGCTTCATATAGATGCATGTCAATTTTCATTCAGGAGAAGCGTATTTATGCAAACTGCGCATGCGCAATAACACTTCTTCTGAGATGAAAATGATTAATGAAGCAAATTAAGTCTACGCATTTTGTTGACGATCAAAACGTTTTCAGAAAATGGCTATGGCTTACGTTTTCAGATTAAAAGTTCAAGTCAGACATGAGAGCAGGCACTATTCCAGGACTTTTAGGGTCCGACAATCGCACGCTACCCGTTGAATAATGACTAAGCACACGTTTACATGAAGACTTTCTACAGGCGAAATTAACTGTCATGGTTCTGTGATTGGTTAAATTTTCCGTCGGAAAAATTTAACCAATCAAAGAAGCCATGACAGTTCATTTCGCCCGCAACGATTTTCCATGTAAACGTGTCCTAATAAATTCCGCCTTTCATGTAAATAGTCCTAAAAATAGCTAGTCTTCAAAGACTTTTTTTAACATAAAAGTGCTTTTATTCGACCAATCGGACGTTGCCCTCCTATTCTAGATTAGGCCCTGGAGAGTTATACCTCTTTTACTTGGTTAGCTGTGATAGGGTTTCCATGAACATCTTGTGCACCTTCTGCAATTATAATGATTGTTAGCAGTCGGCCACGATCTCTCGTCTAAAGAAATAAGATTAGCAACTGTAGAAAACAATTACTGTATATCAGGTCTCCTGATATGAAAGCAGAATATCACAAATACTAAACTAAAAACACTAAACTAAACTCATACTGTGTGGCAGTTTATGAAATTCATTTTTGAGACATTTCTTTTCTTCGTCACAATAACTATCATTGCGATTGCGGACCCGCCTTAAAAATTTACATCGCGAATCGCATCATCTTCATCACAGTATATACATACTTCTTATGAATGAAAATTGAAAAGAATTTCCTTTATGTAGGTTGCCCAGGTATTAAAGGAGCGAAATGAAGTGTGTTTCAGGGTAGTTGGAGAATATTCAGAGGTAAGCCAAGCTCATGCTAATGGAGCCCATATCTACTATCTTGTTTTCGGCATTGAGGCATCAAATCCCAACTTTATGGTTGTTCATAATAATTACCCGTTGCAAGTTGTCACACATTTCTTCCTCCCAGCCATCTTCATTTGGCCATTCGGGTAAGAAAACCTAAAAGGAGGACGCCAGCAGTACACCATCTTCCGCTTACAATTCTGTTAACCGTGTACATTTTGAGTCATCAACATTACGTAAGTTTAAAAAAGACTACATACTAAAGACTACCTGTTCAACATGTACGTCTGCCATTATGGATTTTAAACATTACATTTTTCAGAAAGCGTCATTTTTTGACGCCGAATACGAATATGAGCATCATTTGTAACGAACTTTTTAAGCCTATTTTAAGGCAGATATGCATATTAAAAGTACACAGAAGTTTAAAGCCAAAAAACACATGTATTAATTGCAGACTAATCTAAAATACACTTCCGGAAGCGTCTCAAAAATTCGTTTTATAAAATCGTTTCATTCGTATGAATTATCATTCAGAAGAAGTGTCTATTTGCATACTTTGCATGCACAATGACGCTTTATCTGAGATGAAATTGAAAATATTTGTGAAGCGAATTAGAGCGAATGTTTGACTAAATGACAATATGGAAATACTAATTTTTACTTTAAATTTACTTTAGACGGAAAAACAAACGGGATTCAATTTTTATAATAAGTTTCAAAAGTCAACAAATCGATGATGCCAAAAAAGAAAATTGGACAATTTCGTGAAAAACAATACTACAACTACAAAGGAAATGGAAAACAAGACCTTACCCAATCTGCATTGCAACTTATTCCAGCAATCAAAGCTAAGTACCTTAAAAACAAAAACAATCTTTTAACTTCTAGTTCATTACATACTATTATCAGAAAGTTTTGTGCAACTTGGTACAATCCATGGAATGAACGATTCCAACTTTTAGTATGTTAATAGTATTAAATCTGACATTAACCAATCAGAATTGATTAGAAATCAATTCTTATTGGTTAATATAGGACTTCATACATGAATAAGCGTCTCCATTCTTAATCTGCGTTCAAACAACTGAAACCTAAACAAGCACTCTACAGTGTATAGGGCAAATTCGATGAGAGTCAGATCTTTACAACTCTCAAAAACAAAGCACCAAAACATTGGATATTAGTTTGTACTTGACACTGTGTTTTTCTCTTGTCTCGAAAATTCGTTTCAACTCGCTTTATAAATCTTTTTATTTTCGTCTCAGAAAGGGTATACACAATGACTCTTCTTCTGAGATGAAAATTGATATTAATGAAGCGAAATTCCAAAGCGAATTGAGACGGTATCTAAGACAACCTACAGTTGAAACTTACCCACAATGTCTACCCATAACTTCAAGAACAAATGCTCGTTGATGACTGTAAATAATAAAAAAAATGGACAAAATCAAGAATGACAGTCTAGCTTCATGTTATATCCTTTTTTAAACTGGGTATCAGCATTATAGTAAATTCTTAGGGGATTTGACATTTTGGTCAGAGTTTAACAATGGTGCGCGTGTAAGAGTTTGTCTCAAACTTTCGCCAGGATTACCATTACTACACAAAGACACTTCATCTGAATGAAGATTGGTAGGAATAAAGCGAATTCTTAATTATTTATTTTGGAAACGAGCCCTTACGATTTTGATTATAAATTAGATTTGTATTTTAGGGTTCGTCTCAAATATGTTCTTAAATTTGCTTGAAAAATCGATTCATTTTTATCTCAGATGAAGTTTCATAGTGCATACAACGTATGCACAATAACACTTCATCTGAGATTAAAATTCATAGGAATGAAGCGCACTAATAAAGCGAGACGGTTCCTTAAGCATCGTAGGTATACTCATAACTAGTAATGCTTCTAGATTCAAATGATGCTATAGGCAAATTGGTTTAAACGTTTTTAACTCGATCGTTCTAAAAGAGTATATACCTTTCTGCAGTGGTGGCTATGGCATCAACAGCTTCTACTATTCTAAATAAGAAACATACAGTAAGAATTACATTTTAATTGATATGTTCTTATAAACTTAAATATATTGTCAAATTAAGGATTTGTATAAAAACTCGAGTTAATTCTCTTCACAAATCGTTCTATCTCTATCTCAGATGAAGCGACATTGTACATACAAATTGTGCACAAATACACGTCTTCTGAGATAAAAATTGATTGGAATTAAAAAAAAAATTATAAACGCTTCCTAACACTTAATCCATCCTGAAAGTTGTGAATAAGACAGCTTGAGTCGATGCCTGACCTAGAAGTAGGGGTTGTCACAATAATAATAAATAGATTAAGTTGTTGTTGTAAGCAATCGTACCTGTGAAGAGCTGAATCAGCACCAATTGTCATATCTGATCCACAAAAATCATTGTCGATACTACCAACCTTAACCAATGAATTAATTTTGAGTAACCCTTTAATGAACAGGTTTACAAAATGGTCACACGTGATTTAACAATCCTGCAGCAAATGCTGCAGGATTGTTAAAGCGTGCATGACCAATTTTAACACTGTTAAAAAGGGTTAATAGTTACAGTTATACATATCAACATCCTCGTATCTACGAGAGGATAATATACTTGACATTTCTACAAGGTTTGCCGTAAAATTATACAACAACTTTCACTATATGAAAAGTTATTTTGTCCATTAATGATTTTGTCAAACAACCTGCTGATAACTAGAGTTTTACTCCAGATTTTTGCAGGTTGTATGATAAAATCCTTAAAGGACAACATCTTTGTTTACGCAGTGTTTCGAGTCAGACACCATAAAGTAATACAATGAAGACACAAGAGATCAGAGGTGAAAACAAAATGATTTCTAAGCAAATTTCTTGTTTAAATGATCAAAGTTAGAAATCGAATCGAAGGTTAATATCCGTTTAAATGAAAAACTTTTCCAGAACGTTATGTTTGGGTTATTTAATACAATTATCAATCAGGGTTCCCAGCTTAATCATTAAATAAAATTCCCTGATAATTCCCTGATTTCCCTGCTAAATAGAATGGAACTCCCTCATTTTTTCGATACAAATTGCTTTATTTTCGAACAATTTTCAGTCTAAAAAAGCATAAAATAAACATATAATTCTATACATTTCAGTTATATTAGAAAATTCCCTGATAATTCCCTGATTTTTCTGTTTAGAAGTGACTATTTTTCAATTCCCCGCTTTCCCTGTTTTCTAGGTTGACTGTGAACCCTGTCAATGTAATCTTGTCGCAACATTTTTTACATCATTTTCTTTTTTGACGACCTACAGAAAACCACACTTGTTTTAAATAATGCTTGGAATTTTTTTTTAATTTATAAGAAATAGCACGGGCTTTTATCTTAAGGTGGACTACTATGTTATTTTCTATCATTTCTTGGGGTTATGTCTCGGCTCACAAATGGATTTAAAAAGATCAATCTTACCATGCCAACAATTGACAAATATGTACTATCTACTGCTTGGTCACGTGAAACTTTTTCTGTATAAAAACAATAAAGATATAGTAAAGGACTGTCCACAAAATTCGTATAGAAATTCGTGTCAATTTTCATCACAGAAGAAGTGTTTTTGTGCATACTAAGTATGCACAAAAACACTCCTTCTGTATGACAGTTGATATGAATTTTGTGGACGGTCCCTAAGCATCTAACATAGGCACAAGATTTGCATTTTAATTTATTTCATTTCAAGGGTCATTCGATTCCTGATGAGTAAGAATATAAAAGATATAAAGCAATTAAGACTACTAACTAAGGGACCGTCCACAAAATTTGTAAAATTCGTAAAATTTTCATACAGCAGGAGTGTTTTTGTGCATACTTAGTATGCACAAAAACGCTTCTTCTGTGCTGAAATTGGTTCGTATTACGATACGAATTTTGCGGACGGTCCCTAACAAAAGTACTTTAATTTTAACGGTCAATGCAGGTTCACAGTTATGTTATTCAATGATGACCAAATAATGATCAACTCCAAGGCTGCTTTTGATATCATTTTCATCCTTGTTGATACGACCATAACATCTTGAAATTTTCACTCTTAGCTTAAAGAGTGTTTTAACAACATAATGTGCATTCATTGAGAGGGTTTAGAAGAAGTGCAAGGCGTTGGACAGGGCCTATTCTAGAATAGGAAGGCAGCGTCCGATTAGTTGAAAAAAGGCATTTTTTATGTAAAAAAAGTCGTAAAAATACCAAGTTTTCATAGAAAACTAGGTACTTTTAAGACTTTTTTACATACAAGGGGCAATTTCTTCTTTATTATATTAGGGGTAGCGTCCGACTATCGAACCCTTAAAAGGTCTGCAATAGGGCCTGTTGGGGATAACTGAAATTAAAGACAATAAACTAGCCTTCATTAACGAGTTCTTCAACTAAAGATTTCCATTCTTGTCGAAATATTGAAGCACCAGTTAGACTACCATCTCCACCAATAATCACCTGAATAAAGCATACACAAGCATAAACATAAGGATTATCAATCTAATCAAGTAGTTTACTCAGATCTCAGATGATGTGTTATTGTGCATACTTTGTATGCACAATAACACTTCATCTAAGGTGAAAGCGAATCGTATGTTCGATATAATTTCTTCTTTTCTTCATGATCTTAAAATTAAGGTTGTCCTTGATGGACAATCCTCTACTTGCATTTCAATCAACGCTGTGGTCTCCCATAGAACATCCCTTAAAAATTCGCTTTTATTCGCTTCACTAATCGATTCGTCGAACAGTTCTGCAAATTTACCCAGACAAGAGTGCGGTGTTGAGTCATCGGCATAGATGACAAGCATACAAATGATGTGATCAGGAAGATCATTGATGAAAAGAAGAAAAGGGTAGAACCCAGAACTTTGTATATACAGAGAGGTTTTGACGTATTTTGTTACTTACTAAATTAGTGATACCACGAGTTACCAGATTATAAGCAGCTTTCTTTCGACCTTCTCTTGTACGAAAATCTTTACAACGTGCACTTCCAATAACAGTGCCACCCTGATAGAAAAGAAAGATACTTATTCTGAATGAAAATTGATAGGAATTTCATTACGAATTTTGTAGACATTGACCCTTTTGACCTACCAGTTAAGGGACCATCCACAAAATTCGTATCGTTATACGAAACATTTTCATCACAGGAGAAGTGTTTTTGTGCATACTATGTATGCACAAAAACACCCCTTCGGTATGAAAATTGAACAAATTTCCATACGAATTTCTAACCTATTGAAGAATTTTGCCCAAGTTACCCCGTTGCTATATTGTCAGATCAAATGTTAGAATATTAAATAGTAGCATGACATTTAATGCTTTTAAAATAAAGAAGCAGCCAACGAGAGGTGTTCGTCAAAATAGGTGTTCTACATTGCCAGGAGCGATGTTTTTCTCTACAGT
>JAUCNQ010118239.1:0-19054 GCA_032352715.1 Bougainvillia muscus
GCATTGTTATGAATATTTTGTTCGGTTAACGTCAGATTTCTATAATTTCATCAACCTGACCAGGGCCTTTTCTTCTCTCCGTCCTCATAATCAAAAAGAGAAAAACCGCCCTGGGGACGAGGTTGAATCCACTTAACCCTATTACTAGCGGAGGGGGGAGCTGAAAGTGACCACGCCATGTTTTCCCCCGAATGACTTCTGTTGTGTTTATGTTTTTGATATGATATTGTGTGAATTTTAATATTTATCTATTTATCGTCATCTGTAAAAATTTCAGACTTATACAATGCAGGGCTTTCTAATTATTGGCTATTGTTTGAAACCACCTCTCAATTTACAGCACTATTCCCTCTTAAATTCCTGAATATTGCAATTGCAGTATCTCGTTCATTATTTAAGATTTAAAGTTGAAACTTTGCACACGAGCGTATTTTATCATTACCTTTCTTTTGTGTCAGGAAATTCTCGGATTACTGGAAAACCAGAACCGAGATCAAAAATATTTTCCGGAAAGTAAAAATCCGGTTAATTCTATTTGAAAACGCTATGGAAGGATAGTTCCGTCTTTGTTTAGGGCTTTCCTAGCGTTTTAGGCAATATAATCTCTTCTGTTACTTTGTTTTAAAATGGATCTGAAACATAGAAAAATTACCCCATAATTATTTTTGCGTCGAATCGTTCTTTTGTGTTGGCGAACTTTTGTGCCAAGTTTTATGTTCTGAAAGTAATTGTTTCTAAAGTTATCAAGGGGGAAGGAGTGGGGGAGATTTCCCTCGGTAGTTAAGAGTGTAAAAAATGCCCGGTATTAATAGGGTTAAGGTATGTCAACCCATTATGAAATCGCTACTCTTATACATCAGACACTGTAACTATGTTTTACAACAAGTCCTCATGATAGGCCCACTTCATAATAATGCTATTCCGGTCACTGCTGATGTATGCTGGCTCTTTACAAACATACCACACGATGAAGTTATTAACAATCTACTAAAATAAATGAATAGTAAACCTCACATCCTTTCCCCAGATTGCCCACATCTGCAGACCGCCCGGACACTTATCGATTTCATTCTCAAGGACAATTGCATTGAGTTCTTAGCTGAGTTTTACCGTCAAATACATGGAACAGCCATAGTATCCAAATGTGCTCCTCCACACTCCTGCGTATATATTGGGGATTTTGAAATCAACGAAGTCCTTCCCCGGATTGAAGCTATTCTTTTCTGGAGAAGGTTCACAGATGGCATATTTTTCATCTTTCTGGGAACTCAGGAAGAGCTTACAGCACTTTTCGACTAAATTAATAACCTTCATCACATAATGAAATTTACTTTTAAATTCTCGTTGGAAAAATTGAACTTTTTGGAACACAATCCACATTGACGGAGATCATGCCCTAAATCAGGCCCTACTACATCTAAAGTAAATCTCATTGTAAAGAGTTTATCTCCTTAACCCTATTAAGCCCGGGGGAGGGGAAAAAGTCCCCGCCGCATGTTTGACCCCTTGTAACATCTGCTATATTCCAGTTTTCGATGTGTTACTTTGCAACATAAAACATATGCCTATATTACATCATCTCCAATAATATCAGTTTCATATCATGAGTGGTCCAGAAATTAATGGCTATTGTTTGAAACTACCTGACTTTTTACAGCACTATTCCCTCTGAAATTCATTAACTTTGTAATTGCTATATTTCGTTCAATATTTAAGATGTAACCTTGAAACTTTGCACATACACCTCTGTGGACCTAATATTTCAGTGGAGCACGGAAATGATCCACTTGCAGATGAAAATAACCCCAAACCTGTAGCTTTCTCTGTCCCATATAACGTCAAAAACCATGTCATAAGAAAAATCTTATTAAAACACTGGAAACTCATAGCACCAGATCCCAACCTCTCAGAAATATGAGCTGTTCCTTAAATACTGGAAAATACCCGACCTTCCAACATAAAGGATATATTGGTCCAATCCGAAACTGCACACCCCTGGTGCAACAAATGCTGTTCATCACCCCGTCATCAATGAAAGATATCCATAATGGGTTATCTCCACACAACCTTACCAGCTGAACCATGCAAAACCAAACAATATGGTATCAACAATAAACAATGCAAGATCATTAGAAACACGGAATTTAATACATATGAATATATCATTAAAATGTCAAAATAGATTTTATAAAGATGCTTGACACAAAAACTACCATCACCTAAATCCACACCTATCACTATTCTAAAAGGAAAGTAACAACAGGCAATAAAGAATTTCAAAAGTCGCTTCCTACCCAAGTTCACTTCTGATCTAATAAATCCTTCCTAGCTACACTATTCCTACCAACTCTTAGTAATACCGAATCCAGCGCTTATCGACATGTGTTCAAACCTAAACTGCAACAATTCTAGAACCACACTGTTTGTCTCATCACTATACCAAGATATCCGAAGACTGATTTTATCACAAAACTGATTTTAATTTCCTTACTAGGCCCTATCTGTTTGGACTAAGTATTATCACTGTTTAAGAATCACTTTAGATTTGATTTTATACCACCAATCCCACAGGTTCAAGCACATACCCTCTTCTGAATCGAATTTTCAAATAGAAAATCGCACCGTCACCATCAATGGGTGTATCTTTTTGCATAGCCCACATTCACAAAGGCGTAGTCGTTTTTGAGAGTCACTATGGTAATCTTTCCTACACAAACGCGAAGAGAGACCACAAACGGTATTCTTATGTAGAATAGTACCATCATCGTTGCTGGTGGAGTTTCTTTGTGCATGCTCTGTATGCAGAAGAGCATTCCGTCTGTGTGATGGCCTGTGAGAGTCTACATGCAAGGCTTCTCCACACACACTTACTAAGATAAAGTATGTTGAAATTGCATGGCGAATCATTCCATTATCATCGCTGGGTAACATCTTTGTTGATACACAGTATCTCAAAAGATGCTCCTTCTGCGTGATGGTTTGCACGAGTTTCGAAGCGATTCTTTCCAACATAGATTCGCTGGGGAACCACACACGGAATTCGTGTAGAGGATCGTACCATCATCGATGCTGAAGAGTTTCGTTGTTCATACATGGTATGTAAAAAACAACCTTCTACGTGGTGGTCTGTACGAGTTTCCATACATCTTTTGCTATCACACACTACTAAAGGAGCCTATGTGGAGTGCGTGTGGCGAATCGCACCATCAAGGTCACCGAGGGAGTGTTTTTGTGCAAACCCGATGAACAAAATCGTTCTGACTGCGTTGAAGTTGGTCCAAGTGCCCACGCAGACACCCTAACGCCCAGATGCCATCCAAAAAGTTGGAGTGGAGAATCCTATCATTATCGTGTATATGAGGGTTGGTGCGGGTATATATGCGAGTTATGTGGACAGTTTCCAACTATATATCTATGTAACTACGAGCGCTGCATCTCCATTTTGTGCACCCACTCACCCACGCACAGGGCGAATTACTTTATCCTAGCATTTCCTAGATCTACATATCGTAACAAAACCTGATGATTACCCACAATAGCCTACAATCTCTGGACCGTTGCGCCTACACCCATATGCATATTACTTCCAGCAAGCACGTGTTTGCACTCTTTTGTCACCCAGATTCTTGCAGATCACATCGCAGATTAACCATTAATTAACCAATTAATTTTTTACCTATTGTTATTTTATAATACCAAATCACATACTAGATATGGCAGCTACAGCTATGCTTGAAGGTGCCACTCCCCAGCCCTCGTCAGAAGACACCCTTATATGAGCAGAAGTTGTTAACCTGAAACCAATGACTTCTGTAAATAGCAAGGCGTTGATGCAGAAAACAGACTTACAAATAAAAGTTGGTGTCTGAAGACGCATGTTGTTCAACTTGGTCACTCCCTGCAGTCGCTCAGTTCTTATTACAATTCCTAACGCCCAGCATTTGATTTTGGTACTTTATAAATTTTATTATCTCCCATTACACTTGTTCTTATAAAAAAATCAATTTTCATGGATTTTGGTTTGATTGCTGTGGAAAAGAGCAACTCTAAAAAAGCATTTGAACGATACTTCTGTATGAGTTTATGGTCATTTTTAGATATATGCGATGGAGAGCCAAATAAAAGGACTGGTGACCGATTTAACTTTGTTAACTTTTATTATCTTTATTTCCATAAAATTTTCTTTAATTTGATATATAATATAGCTTGTGAGTGTCTGCAGAAGAGACGAACGAACGAACGAACGAACGATTATAATTATGTTTTTTCTTTCTCTTTATAGATATTGATGAATGTACCGCAGGTACTGATGATTGTGTTGATGATGGAAATAATGGCAAGTGTACAAACTCCGGTGGAAGTTTTACCTGCTCCTGTCAAGATGGATATGAACTCAGCGGCGATCAAACATCTTGCGGTGGTGAGTGTAACTTCTCGTTTTTTCCATTTGGTCTCTCTGCTCATCATGGTCCCAACCACACAGAGAGTGTGTTGTGTTTTTGCATTCTGAACGCTCGGAAAAAATTTTCAATTTATGTGCATGTATTTCACGGTTGTAAGGTTCCTTGAAAATCATGAAAGGTTTTCTGAAAATGTAATAAGAGAAAATGAGAGAATAACCAAAGAAACGATATGTCTGTGTTGACATTTTTGTCAATAGATGACAAACAGATAAACTGCATTCTCCTCTTACTAAATATATTACATCAAGTTTAGGACGTACCACTCACACCATTTGACTGTAAATAGATATGAATAGATAAAAAAAAATTTGCATTCCGTAATTTACAATTGCAAGGGTTAACTCTATTAGGCCTAGAGGTTTGAGGGGCTGTCTATGAATGGGAGGTGGGCACATTGTATAGTTTGAATATTTTTATGCTGTTTATTGGTCAATTTTGTATCCATTTTAATGGATTGAATAGCTTAACCATACCTTGTACCAATAACAAAAACTACTAAACATACAGAATTACAGACGAATTATTTCAAGAAATGCGGAGCCTTGAAAATTTGCCATAAATAACTGCTAATAACATATTGCGTCATATTTTGTGAAGTAGCGCGGGCTCCTCCTATCCTTCTTTATGGCAACTAAAGCATACATTTTACTAGTAAAAAGAATTGTTTTTTCTTTCACAGCTTTAAGAAATCCATAGCTGCAGGGCAGTAAAGTGGCACAAACCCTAGATAAATATATCACACCTAATTTTTATGTAACGACATAATTAAGACACATAAAGTATCCAACTCTGTGATTAATTCTAAACTGATTGGTTGAATCAGCTGTTATCGGCATGTTTTAGAAATTATTTCAAACACAAGTTTTATTACATAATACCTAATTGTTGAAGTAAAAGTCAATAAAAGAATAATTTATATTTTAACAAAAGAATTAAGTTTTCGCGCCAGCTTTAAACAATCTTTTAACTAAATTTTGTATACCGCCAATAGAGACTCCTAGAATAGTATAAACATTTTTCATTGTAAGGTAATTACGTAATAATATCGCTCGCGTTATTATCATTCAGTGATATGTGTTATTCATTTTTCAATAAAAATATGTTAACCGTTTATGCAAGTGTCGAAAAATAGTCACACACGCTTTAACACTTCTAAATGACTTACTTCACAATTATTAAAGCACGTGTGACAATTTCCGGATATAGTGCATTGAAAGTAATTTATTACTTGTGCGAATAATTTAGTTAATTATTTCATATTGAACGACAGTCCTATTGAATATAGTATAATGTCACTGTTCATCACTAGCGAATTGTGATGAGACATTAGACAAGGTGAACAAAGGAACGCCAATAAATACAACACACATGATTTCAGTGCATCAATTGGCGATGCCTATCTCACTTCTTAGAACCTATAATATTGATTTCTCTTATGAAATTCAGGGATTATACACAGCTGCTTGATTGGAGACCACAAGTATTACCGGAAAATCGGGGATTTATCGGAAATAGTAAAAACGAAAAAGTAGTGGAAAATTTCAGTAAAATCCGAAAATCTGTATGAAATCCGAAATATTGATAAAATCTGTGCTTGTACCAAGTTTCAAGTAAACAAAATAGCCAGTAAATAGATATGGCTGGTTTCAATTTGCTGTCACGGCGAAGTTTGATTCAGCAGTTTTCCACATAATAGTGATGTAGTTTCACTAAATTTGCTAATTACAGGCTAAAAATAAATTTAAGAAGACATCTAAGGTGAGAACCTTAATGAACACATAGGCAGAAATGAAAAATGCCTCCCCCCCCCCCTAAGTGATTTTTTTTAATATCTTTTGATGGCCTAAATTAAATTAGCTGACACTTTTGGGCTTTATATAATTTTCTATTTGGTATCGGATGTTTGCAACAAAAATCTCAAAAGAAACATTCCAGGGGGTAACGAGACCCATTTTGACCGGGGTAACAATAAAATGTGTTTATGTAACCATAAAATTTTGGTATGCCTAAAGTAGTATAAAGGGGTAGATTTTTTTGTGTTTCCAATGAAGAGAAGTTTCATACCTTTCAGAAAATAAAATCACAAACAAAAAATTAGAAGGCATAAATTTTATATTTGTGAACAGGTAACTGTTTAAAGAACATCTGTGCCAAGTGTCAGGTTATAAAGTCCCTTAGAAAAAACGTTACAAAAATTACATGAAAACTGCAGACCGTACTATACGAAAACGCTGACGTCACCAATATACTCTTCAGTGTTTAAAGAATATCGGTGAAAAGGTTCATGTGATATTTATTTATAGAACAGAAGTTATATAGGAGGCTTTTTGCCATTGAAGTGTTATCCAATGAAAAAGATTGGTTATCATCAATCAAAAATAATGAACTGCAGATTATAATTATGTTTCTTCTTTCTGCTTATAGATATTGATGAATGTACAGCCGGTACTGATGATTGTATTGATGATGGAAATAATGGCAAGTGTACAAACTCAGTTGGAAGTTTTACTTGCTCCTGTCAAGATGGATATGAATTCAGTGGAGATCAAACAACTTGCGATGGTGAGCATAACTTCTTGTTTTTTACCTTTTAGTCTCCCTGCTCATCATTGTGCCAACCACACAAGAGAGCGTTTTGTGTTTCTGTATTCTGAATGCTCGGAAAATTCACGTTTTCATGTTATGTGTATGTATTCCATGATTGAAAGGCACCTGCAGGATGAAAGAGTTCTGGTTAAATCCTGAATTCCAGATTTCTTGCGCTATAACAATTATCCAGATTGTTTTTGGTTTTTCTCTTTATTTATTTTTCATTTTGTTTACTACTTTGTCTTCCAGAACATTTGAATCGTTATCAGTACAGAATCAAATGTTTTGGAAGCCTTATTTTACTTATTTATAAAAACATTGTAAAAAAAATTCTTCATAAGGGATGAAGAGCCATTGTATATTTGATGGATAAGCCCACCTTTAATAATATTAATAATAATACTTTTCCGGATTTGAGTAAGAGCAAGAAACTTCTTAATATAACCGGTGAAGTTTTACCTTTATCAGCAAAGTTTCTTACAATCCATGTCTCGCTTCAACTACTTCATCTTATGGAAGAATGTACAGAAATATTTGCCAAAAATGGTGTTATTGACGTCGTCTATTGTATCTTCCAAAAAGCGTTTGATACAGTACCACACAGTCCTCTCATAAATGTTTACGACACTACAGGTTCAATATTAAGATGGATCCAAGATTTTCTTTTAAACAGGAAGCAGCAAGTGTGTGTAAATGGCAGCCGTTCAGATAATTTTGATGTGACATCAGGTGTTCCACAAGGTTCCTTGTTAGGCCCACTGCTATTTGTCATATATATAAATCTCATGATCAATCAATCTGATACCCCCAGAATTATACTTATATACAGATGACTTACAGCTATTCAAAGAAATATCATTACCAGAAGACGTGAAAGCACTCCAACATAATATTGATAGCCTGCATGTTTGGACCCAGCAATAATTACTAAATTTTCATCCCCAGAAATGTGTTGTCATGACAATAAAATCAAAATGAAATAAGTTGGAACATGAAAAGAATTATAACATCGATGACACAATTCTGAAGGCGGTTACGGAAGTTGATGATCTGGGAAAAACCTTTGACAACATCTTATCCTCCGAGAACGCTATACATAAAAAAGTTAAAAAAACAAATACCTTAGCAGGAATGTTACGTCGCACTTTTGTGAATCTTGAAAAGGATATTTTCAAGCTGGTCTTTACATCTATTGTGAGACCACGTCTTGTGCACGGTGCTGCTGTTTGGAACCCAATGAAGAAGAAACTGATAACGGAAATAGAAAATGTGCAACGCAGAACATCAAACTTATAACCAGTTTGAGTGATTCATCATACAAAGGTAAACTGAAAAATATTCGATTTCCAACTCTTCAGTATCGTCGCTATCTTGGAGATATGATTAAAATGTATAAACTATCCCATGGTATGTATGACGGAGATGCGGCCAATGGTTTCTTGACGTTTAAACAGAATGATTCCGCAAGATATATGTTGAGAGGACACCAGTATTCCATCCTCCAAGAAAAATTCACCAAGATGGTAAAAGAAATTCGTTTAAAGTTCGTGTTGCAAACCAGTGAAATTATTTACCACAGACAGTTGTTGATTCTCTTACGTTGAGCACTTTTAAAAATCGACTGGACCGGATTTGGGAACGAGACGACGTTATGTATGATGTTGACATAGACATTCACTCAACAACATCATCTCAGCAGACGAGATATAAATATGCATAATATAAAGTAAAATATGAACCTTGTACGAGAGGCCCTCGCGGACTACTGCCAGAAATTTGTATTTTACGTCAGTGGTAATGCACTTGGTTTCTTGTTAATTCGTTAAAAACGTAAGTTAACAACAAAGTTAGCATTTCAGGGGGGGTTTTACCGCACTTTTTAACGACGAGTATCCTAGCTCTTTCTAGATAAATTTGAAAGTTTTCAAAAGCAGATGATAGATATGATCAAAACCTAGGAGAGTATTTTTATTTACGACCTTAGCTATCCTTGTTCGTGAGATATTTACTGAGGTAAGATTTGGCGAAAATCGAGATACTCTTAGAACTCTCAGACAATTTCTCAGCGACGAATGAAAGTTATATCGAATGTTATGCATGAATCGAAAGAAAATACTCTGACAGTTATAAAGATGGTTAATACTAGCTATTATGGCAAATATTAAGATAATACTGACTTTTAATTAAAGTTGAAATCTAGCCTAAATTTTGACATAAGAAAACCATTTATCAACCAAGAACTCAAAAAGTATACACCCAAATGAAAAGAAACTGGGCACAGAAAAACTTCAGAGGACAGGGAATGCCGCTCTGAAAAGACTTTTTTGGCAGCGCAAGTAAAAAAACAGTTATTTAACAAAAACCTTTGTTCAGTGTGACCAAATTTGTTTTAAAAAGATGTCTCATTCTTGACGTAGTTGGTAAATCGAATGTCTTTGTTAAAAATAATTTATTTTTAAACATCGAAATATTCGTATCATATTAATGAAATGCGTTTAAAAAAGCTAAATATGATGGGAGTATATAGGAGGTAGAAAGTAAATTGGGTTTCTAAGCTACGGTTCTTAATTTTTTGTCCAGGTAATGACCCCTATGCAAACTGGTTTCTTTCGAGCAAACCGGAAAGTATTGACCCCCGTTAGACACAGCTTTTTTGAGCTCGGGAGCACTAAAAGCATTCGTCAATATTTCTCCTTATTACCTTCGAAATCGCGGTTTATAGGGTTAGTACCTGTGTATTTCGTAGTTTGTAGATCTGTACAGAAATTAAAATGTTGTGGCAAAGAGTTCGAATTAAACGTCTGTTTGAACACAACAATAACCAACACAATAATTCTTAAATCAGTTCTTAAAGTTGTAGCACCATATGATGCAAGATGCAAGAACTAATTTAGCGATGCTAACGATTTTGGGACGGCCTTGGTTTACTAAATCATTATTTCCAAACTATTCTTAATACATTAACTGTTAAAAAAAGCCCTGAAATTCCACTAAAAAATCTTAAAGAAGATATAATCCAAGAAGTAAGTAGTATTAAGATACTGAAATGCTCAAAAGGACAGAAATACCGTTTTGGTCCTAGGGAAATGCTATGTCCTTGCTGTCCTTGCTATGCTTTATCTGCACTACTTACAAGCATGCATTCACTAACTGATTACGGTACGTACGTAATCAGGTGGTGAATGCCTGCTTGTAGGTAGTGCTGATAAGCATAGCAAGGACAGAGCATTTTGCGAGGACCAGTACTCTGTACTTTTTGGACATTTCAGTATCTTCAGACTACTTACTTCTTGGATTATAACTTCTTTAAGACTTTTTAGTGGAATAATATAATATAATATGTCCCTCGTCTCACTGAAACTTAAATGATAAACTATATGTGTTAATTTATCTAATTTTATAAAGCTTTTAGCTTCATCTGGCGTAGTATTTCGGAAAGCGTAACATTATTGCTTCAGTGTTATATTTGAAGTAGTGAGGATCCTAACTCTGACATGATAAATAAAATTGTTAATTACGTCACCATGTCAACAAATCGACTTTCACTACGCTAACCTTGGACGTAAAAATAACGTCAGTTGACTGCCGAAGGTTATATACATTTTAAAGGGTTAAATAACAAAACTTAACTGTAAAGTCCATCTCTGCAATAGAATTTCGTTTGAGATTCTAGACTTTTGGGTGAAACTCTATAGTAGGGAATATAAATCTAATATAAGACTAAATAAAATCGACTGCTGAAAAAAACCTTCATACTGTTATGCAAATCAAATATTTTGATATTTTGAAAGAATGTTTCGTGGATCCATCACTTACATTTATTGTTATGGAAAGTCTTCAAGCTAGCCGAAAATGAATTTAGACATAAATAAAGAAATAAAGAAATAACAGAAGATACGAGTAAGACATAAATAACAATGTTAAAGGAAAACTGATAGGTCAGTTAATCTGTTCATCATAGCAGTTGTTGGTGATTGAAGTGTTATCCAATCAAATAGATTGGTTATCATCATTCCGAAATAATGAACTGCAGATTATAATTATGTTTCTTCTTTCTCTTTATAGATATTGATGAATGTACTGCAGGTACTGATGATTGTATTGATGATGGAAGTAATGGCAAGTGTACAAACACAGGTGGAGGTTTTGCTTGTTCCTGCCAAGATGGATATGAACTCAGTGGTGATCAAACAACCTGTGATAGTGAGAATACTTTTTTGTTTTTTGCTTTTTAACTTTTTCTTCAGAGCATTTTTTGTTTTTTGATTTTGAATTCTCGGAAAAGATTATCATTTTATTTACTTAATAAATAAGTTAATAACTTTGCAAAGGAATAAAGTAATTCTGAGGAAGAAGGTATTAATTACCAAGTATCCGAGTATGTTGCTAGAAATGTGTATAATAGAACATTCAAATTGCCATATCAACTTATACCAGTCGACTTTACAGATGTAGGGTACATCTAGATAGCTAGCTAAGCTAAGTTTTACATGCCTATTCTTACTGTTATTGTGTCTCTTATTAAAAGGGTATCTTCGATTAATCATAATTTTCATAGATTAATCTAGCTTTCCTTAGACTTGGTATTTGTTTTTCTATACTAAGTGTATAAAAAACATTCGAATTCTAATAAAAACTTTACTCGTCTAACTTTCAGATGTATGGTATATCTTGCCAGCTGTACCTTTCTATTCTTACTGTTATTGACATTTTATACTTGGTATAAGGTTTTTTAGATTAGGTTTTTTTTATAGATTAATCTAGCTTTTTTTAGACGTGCTATGTGTTTTTCTATACTAAGAAGATAAACAACATTAGAATTGCCAAAAAAAATAAAACCCTTCCATCATGATATATGTTTCTTGCTTTATTTTTATTTCATTGGTCAATTCTCTCTAAAAGTCTTTAGATTGTGATATATGTAATTAATTAGTGATATGTAGTTGAAGATTATGCTAAACCACATATTTATTGGATAGAAACACATTTCAAGTATAATTCCAGAATCGGAATATATAGTCCAAAATTAAAAATAATATGGTATTAATATAAATTAATATCTTATACATAAGGCTCCGACAACTCCAATATCTTATAGATAAGGCTCCCATAACTAATCTTTAGTTAGCGTCATTTTTATGATCAAATCTTAATGCGGGATGCAGTGATTATTAATTACTGATTAGTTTTCGAGCCTTGCTTTGGCAGAAATAAATTACTTATGCACTATAAAACATATGATATCAGCAAATAAGGAAGAAAACTCACTTATCATTAATTTTGAATAGTTTAACCCTATTTGGACCGGCGGGGGGGTACAATGTACCACAATCGTGAACTTTTCCTTATTACTTTTGTTCTATACAACATTAACAGATGCCCTTTGGTGACTATTAACATTTATTTATTGGCAACACAATGAGAAAAGAAGATTTCGAAATAGTTGCGCCCTTTAGCTCCCAGACGCCCTCTGAAAATATTATCCCATCAAGTTTCCTCAAATAATTATTTTTTAACTCATTTCTAATAGACCAATAAATGTTCAAGAAAATTATTTTTGAATATATTACACCTCTCTTATGGAAAACAGTGATAATTTACCTGCTCAGTGCTTCTGTTAGATCCTTGGGCGTTAATTTGGGAAAATCATCAAAATTCAGGGAGAAAACCCAAATTATGACGTCAACGCCGACACAATGACTACCAAATTAAAACGACGACGTCAAATTGTCGGGCTTCTGATGTGGTACAGCTGTGCCAAGTTTAATGACGTAAGCATAACACTAACACATATTCTGGAGGTGTGGTACTTTGTACCCCCCCTCTCGGACTTTTTGGGACCAAAAAATCCCGGCCCAATTAGGGTTAACAATTGATCCCTAGTCTTTTAAAAGGCTTTTCGTTAAACTAATAAAGATTGTTGGTTTTAGTCTCCATCTTAGTGTTTTGACTATGTCTGAATCCGCGTTTGTTAACTATTAAAAATAGTTAGTTTTAGTCTCCATCTTTGTGCTCTGTGTTTGTCTGGGCCAGCCTTTATTTACTATTAAAAATAGTAAGTTTTAGTCTCCATCTTGGTGCGATAACTAGATCTGCATTCGCCACGGTATGTTTAAACCAGCATCTACTATTATTCTTCAAGTTTGTAAAAAATACTTGAGTTAAGCAATCGTGTTATTTTAGTGAGTAAAAAATGTGATAATGCGAGGATTGAACTCACATTAAAATCTTATCTATCTCTCTCGATCGGTTTTAAGTTATTTTAGTAAGTAAAAGAATATGATGTTGAGAGGATTGATAGCAGATCCGAATTTTCCCCTTCATTGAATATTTTTCAAATTCTTTCATAAGTTATGTCTTATTGCGAGAAAATTATTACAGAACATAAGGGAGAACTAACGTCAAAAACGTTTTTCAGCTGAAAACACCCACAAGGCTTACAAAACATCTGCTACATCATGAAACTACTGTTATAAAAGTCCAAATGTTCAGAAAACCACTTATTTTTGTTTCAAACATTATTACTCTTTCTCTTTAGACTACACTGATATGAATAAACTAAATTAGTTTGAAGTTTTTACGTCATGTTGCTATGGATACGTAGTTAATATTTCAGTTTTAAAACTTAAATGACGACTTGCGTTGAACAATATTTGTGAACAAAAAGCTCAATAACTCACGTTTATTAGGTTTTCATTAAAAAAAATTGCCAGGCAGTTTTTTATGTCAAATGGAGCATATTGCAGACCAGATTTGCAATTTCACAGACCGAGCGCTTATTCGCTAACTATAGCTATATTGCTTGCAATTTCACTGACCGAGCTAATTCGTCAGCTACTCAAATTTTGTCAATTGGATTGTAGTAAGCACAGAATAACATCTTTTGACACTTCCATCAGATAAGATCTGTTTTTGGTCGTAGTGGCATTTTGCAGACTGTAATAATATAAAATAGCTATTTTGGCTACTGATCAAAAAATAAATTCTGCTAACTAACTAAAAAACATGTTTCCAAATATAGTAAAAATTGAACATCTATTTTGTTTACCTGTTGTACTGTTGTTTATTCAGAATAACGTTGAGCCATTTGTAAATAAAAGTTCCAAGAAAATTCCACCTAAAATCTACATCTTATACGGTGTTATAACGTCTTTATGGGCGTGGTCATATTTTTTTGATTTTTGTTTTGGTACTAGACTGTAGGTATCAGTTTCCTCTACAACCTGTGAAAAGTTTGGTAAACACCCCTTATGAATGTTTGTCATCTCCTCTCAGGTTGTTCTATTAGTATTAGTAATAGCATGGCTTGGAGTGCAATTTGGGATAAATAGCCCGAGTTTCCGTTTCAAAGTTTTTTAAAATAGCCCGAACGTAGTGAGGGCTATTTGAAAAACGTTAAAACGAAACGAGGGCTATTTATCCCAAATTGCACGAGCAAGTCATGCTATTCCTGGTTAATAGCATGGAAGATAGACAAAACATAAATTCTACTAAAAACACATCTTTAACAACAGCTTTTCTAGAACGAGCAACAGAATACGAGAAAACAAAGCGTTCAGTACATTATTGTGATTGAGAGCTTTCACTGCTCTAAATAACGTATTTTCGTTTCCGCTTTTGTTTTTGTTTCACAATGTTATTAATTGTCACTGTGTATTGATTGTAAACGTTCGCACTGCTTGATGAAGCACCTTTTGAAGGAAAGAAATTTGACGAATCTTGAACAACAGAAAGAACTGATGGTGGTCAAGAAGACGAAATGGCTTCCGACATTTTTAGAAATTCATTTTGATCTCCTGGATCATAATTTAGTAGACCCTTGGCCGTTTTATGCCCCGTTACTTTAATTATAGATGATTCCGTAATTTTGGATTGTTTCAACTTTTTCACAAGCGTTTTTCTTCCACTACGATTGGTTAACTTTTTTCCAGAGTTTGCAACTTCTGTCCCAGATATAATATTCTTCATAAATTCTCCAATTTTGTTAATTCCAACGGGTGAAATTTTGATCCAGACGCCACTCGCCACAATTTTGGATTTGTTACTGGAGGATGATGATGGAGTCCATGTTGTCTCGTTTTTGTCGGATGTTCAGAAAATTCTATATACTTCTTACCACTGGTTTCATCGGTACTCAACTGGAAATTTTCCATCGCCATTGTTGTGTGTTCCTGCCTGCCCTGAAGTCTAAAATGTTGAATGTTGTTATACCACAGTGTGTGTAGTAGTGTTACAGAATTTGATTTTCCAAGTTTTCCTTCCCTACAAAGAATATCTTCTTCTGCAGAGGTCAGCGTCTTGGATGCATTTGGACGCTTTCCTTTTCCTTGTACGTGAAGAGAACGTGCTTTTCCTTCCAATACCTTGTAGCTACTTTGAAATTAAATGTCAGAAATGAAAGACTTTGGATATTTCTTTTCCATCAGATAACGATGTAAGCTTGCCTGCATTACTCAAAAAGAGTCTGGCTCATATTCGAGCCCATCTATTTTTCTTATTTCTCCATAAAATTGTGCCAAGACGGAGTCTAGCTCGGATGGCATGTATAATTCCATTGATTCATTCTTTTCTCTTTCACAAGCCCAGATTTTGTAAGCGTTATTCCAGGTATTCTTTGATTTTTTTGTGTTACAGTTCTCGGATTTGTTCGATAAGCGTTGTAAATCTTCATCTGAAAGCAACTGAAATCTACTACTTCCTTCCATGTTTATTTATCTCTGCTTCTTATTTATTTTATTTTGAAGTTCACAAGAATTTGCAAAATCATTCTATTCTTAAAAGAATTTCTATTGTTATAAATAATCGAACACAACGTTAAACCAATCAAATTTATTGTTAATCGATTATAAATTGTTAAGTTCCATCTACATTTGCAATGTTTACATAAAGGATTGATGGAAACACGGATTAGATATCGCCGCTGGTTACGAGGTTGTAATTGCACTGCAATTACAACTCGGAGTGCAATTGCAGATTAATAGTGCACTGCTCGTACGGTAATCTCCTGCTATTTGTAATTGGACCATTCGATTACAGAAAATTATTAGTTATTATTATTATTATTTCTGAACATTTTATAAAAGTAAACATGTTGCTTTTTATTTTAAAAAGGAACAACGCGTAACGTTAATTGCCACCTTCTCAGGTTTAATATGTATCACAATTTTAACTGAAATGATTTGCTTATAGATATTAATGAATGTGTTACCGATACTGATAACTGTGTTGATGATGCTGACGGTGGGATTTGCACAGATACTACTGGAAGCTTTACTTGCTCTTGTGATCCAAATCTGCGTGGTGACGGAATATCAAGTGGAACAGGATGTAACAGTAAGTAAAAGTAGCGTAAAAGTTATTATTATTTGCCATAATCATTAGTAATATGCCATGTTCCTTCCATTTATTATTTCTTTGCATCTTCATGCATTCTTAGGGTTACAACGGCTTATTTTCTAGATAAATTGTGTACGAAAACATTTTTGTATGACCGTAATGGGTACTCTGTATTTCATATCTGCTGAACTTCTGCAATCATATTTGGTCCATCAATACGACTAATATAATAAACTGATAACTAAGAACATTTTCCTGTCATCAGGACGCAATAGAGAGTCTGAAAGAGAACTAGACACTTCAACGTACTAGCCCAAGTTTTCTTGAGAACGGTGACGTACACATGATACTGTAATATGTCGTACGTCAGTGTAGAGCCATGCTTGTTGTCTTTGTAAACGTACGGCCGAAAATCTTCAACGTACTCGTGAGAAAGACGCAAGTTCCTGTCGAAACTGTCAAATTTTTGTTTCTTCGAAATAATCAATCCTTGTGCCGTTCTAATAAAAAAATATAGAATATATTACACCCTGAAGCAGATATTATGTCGTTGCTAAGGAATATGTCCATGGTTGCTATGGGAAACTTTCAATTTCCTTTTATGTTTTAATTCTAAGTATATATATCATGCTAGGAGGATGTTACTTACTTCTTACTTTCTCTTTAACTTTTTCAGCCAGTGCTGACTTAGAGCTGTTACGACCACGGATGTGGTCAACCATATCCTTTTTAAGTTCCCTCATCAACGCTTTCTGATTGAACTGGTCTGCTGACATGTTGGTTTGCTGGAGGACTTGCTGTTCCATTATGGTTGTTGTTCTACCTCTTTTTCTGTTGTTGTTGACATTTGTGATGCTGCTGCTTTTTCGTCGAGCAAAGTGTAACAGGCATTTTGATTGTTGATTAGTTATGCAAGACTTGATTTTGTTAGTTCTACAGATGTTTAGAACTTCTTCTGATGACAAGACGTAGCTGCAGTTGAGTTCTTGCACGAGTAACGAACCATAGCATTAAGAATGAGCATACTTGTTTTCAAGTAAATCTTTTTATTTGTTAATTTTTTAGACAGCTGGTTGAATTTGTTTCGGCAGCATTGATGCGTAGGTCAATTTCTGCATCTCATTACCAAGAGAAAAGTACACAATGCCCAAACATTTCAGTTAACTTTCTTCAGACTATCAAAATATATTAAACGATTTCCGCTTGCGCCCTTCTCCCGGTCTTTATAGGTTTAACCAATGACCAATAACTTCTGTTGTGAGGAACCGTTTTTGAAGTGATTTGAAAACAGAAAAAGGGTAATAAAGATACTTTGTTCCCTTAATTCATTACAGTAGCGACTTACAGTGTCATGTCCAGTTGAATTGATGTATTAAGTTACTAGCTAACATAATGGGATAGATAAGATGAAAAAGGACGACAATGTCTACGACAATTCCATGTTGTTCATTTAAAACTTTTGACGAGCTTTCGGAGACTCTTTTTCCATAATCATGTCATATTATCTGTGCTTTATACGTTTAATTAAAAAAGGCGTCAAAAATAATTGAAAAGGTTTAACGACGAAATGAACCAATCATTGCCATTAAATCGTTTGTGATAGTAAAACTTAGAACAAGTCCAACGGCAATGTATCATACGAGTACGTGTAGACCTGTCTTTATGAATTCACAAAACTCTGCCTCAATATAATCTTAGAATTATTTTCCACTCAAGTTGTAGACTCAGAAATTTCTTTCCTTTTAAGGACAAAATTTCAACCATGCTGCGATCAGGTGTGGTATACCAACTTACCTGTGTTGGCTGCAATGCTATCTGTTACGGTAAAACTTGCCGTCGCTTTAACCCTATTCCTGATGGGCGATTTCCACAACTTATTCTTGATGAGGGGGGGGGGGTAAAAATGACAAAGGCTAGGGAAAAAAGCTCCCCTAGATAACTTCCGTTCTATAGGTTCATATCACACGAAACTTCTCACAGTATTTTTTCACAAAATATAAAATTGATAACGGCAGCAATGTTTATTTTGCTGACGTCAGCATTTTCGTATAGTATGATCTGCATTTTTCATGATTTTCTCAAAAATCGGTTTCCCCCCTGATTTAATTTTCTGAAAGGTATCTAGCAAGGATTTCATAGAAAAGCTTTCAGAATTGGTTTATTTCCATTCCTTCAGGTAGTAAAATTCGCCTAAAGAAATAAACTATTCCAATTTTTCGCTACAAGCGTGTGCAAATAATTATGAGACGGTATGTTTTTGTTGGCCTCTTGTGCAATTGCCGTGACACCTTGGACAAAGTATCACATGGAAACGACTGAATGTCTGAAAATAAAACTTTGCCACACAAATTGCCTCCATATAGACTTGTTAGCCAGAGATTTTGAAGAAGATCCGATCTCGCCTTATGTAGGTTTCGGCGCCTAATGGTTAAAGCATGGACGAAAATCGAGTTTTTGACTAAAGAGCGCGTCGATGCTTGGCTGAAGACACCACGACGGAGTCACAACTCAAAACTAAGTCTTAAGTCTACAATGATCATGCGAGCTGATCAGCGAGCTGTAAAACAACCGTCTCTTGAGTCATTCAGAAAAAAGAACTTACACTTGTGGCTCACAAATCGCTATATTTCGAACACTAGTCTCGTAATTTATGCACATGATTGTAC
>JAUCNQ010118240.1:0-10926 GCA_032352715.1 Bougainvillia muscus
ATTTAACCAATCACAGAAGCCATGACAGTTCATTTCGCCTATAGAAAGTCTTCATGTAAACGAGTTCTTAGAATAGGAGGGCAGCGTTCGATCCATTTAATAAGGGCAATGATTATGCAAAATAACCCATAAAAAAGCAAGTTTTCAAAGATAACTATATATTTAGGACTATTTTAGGTAAAAAGGTGCACTTTCCCTATCCCGTAAAACTTTCACCATCCCGTAAAACTTTCATCATCCCGTAAAACTTTCACCATCCCGTAAAACTTTCACCATCCCGTAAAACTTTCACCATCCTCATTATTCCTCATCATAATTCTAGGGACAACAACAGATTAAAAGGCCTGGATTAGTTCTAATACGAATACGTTCCAATACAGTCCCAACGTGTCTTTGCTGTATGCTGAGAAGAAAGTTATACAAATTGTCATAACACTTCTTGTGAATAAAAAATTGATACGATTTCCGATACAAAGTTTGTGGACAGTACCTAACTAAAAGCTATACTTTTAGTCTAACTGCTTTGGATAACGAGACAAGCAACTCATATCAATTTGTATAAATATTAAGGATGACTTGTTTCAGCGGTTTTAGCTTTCTTCGTTTGATAAATTTAACTTTTTTATTCCTTAAAGACATGTTACAAAACTTTGAGGATACTTAGCAATTCCAGCCTGAAATCAAATAATGAGTTGCTTATAAAAAAACGTGTAGCATATTTCAAGTATCTAAAATGCAAGTTTGAATGTGAAATAAATTCTTACTGTAAGACCAACTGTAACCAACTACTGTATTCCTGAGCTAACAATCTATCAGCTTCATCAATCACCAAATACTTGAGATATTGCAGACTGAAGCCCTCCGTTTGTTTTATATGGTCCACCAGACGACCAGGTGTGCAAACTACAATATCTGCATTGCATCTGAATCCCACGGTTCTAAAGATAAGGATTCGTCCATATTTATAACATTAAATATCAAGTCATTTTCGTCAAAGAGAAACATCTTTGAGCATGCTACAAAGCAAATTCTTATCAGGTGGTAATGCTATGATTTCAGATTCGATAATATGTGAACGCTAAATAAAGTGTGATGAAATATTTCACTGGCTTAAACAGTCAGTCAAAGAAAACCTGACTTTGTGTATGTAAGTTTTTATGCAGAAATTGGCAGTATATACTGCAAGGATTAATAAGTGAAATTTTATCACTAAAAGTTCCAATTACTTGTTTTAAGGAAAAAATTGAAGAAAAGATTTCATTTAAGGAAAATCATTGTATCATGGTTAACTTGATAAACCTTAGGTAAAGCATTTTAAGATCTCTCCATAATTATTTTCAGGAATGCGATGACAAAATACCTCTATGTATCATGATAAAATACTCCTAGGTACCATTAGGGGTCGTCTCAAAAATTCGCTTAAATTCGCTTAAATTCGCTTCACATACAAAGTATGCACAATAACACTTTATCTGAGATGAAAATTAATAGGAATAAAGCGAATTGTGAAGCGAATGTAAGCGAGTTTTTGAGACGAACCCATAGTAGGTTAACTCAAAACGAAAAAACCTCGTATGAATGCAATTATTGTCTGGTAAAGAGGTACGTATTGAATTTAACGATAAGGCATTATGCTGCTTATTAAACTGGAAATACACCGTTACACAAGTATCTGCTGAATATATGAAACTGGAGGTTTTGCCTAAGGGACCATCTACAACATTCGCACAGAAATTCGTATCAATTTCCATACAGAAGGATGGTCTTAGTGCACTCTATACGCAAAAAGACACTTCTTAAATTGGTACGATTTGTAATAAGAATTTTGTGGAAGTTTTACCTCAAGACTTACCCTTTTGTTATCAACTTCTCTTGCTCTTTCGCAAATGTTTTAACGCCAGATAACAGGACAACTTTGAGATTTGTACCTTGACAGTAATGCTGAAATACATTTTTAACCTGAAGAGCTAAATCTTTAGATGGTAACACGACAAGACAATATAACTGACGTACAATATTTTTAGATAGCAGTTCTATAATTGGTAAAGTATAGGCTAAGGTCTTTCCACTTCCTGTTGGAGCTTGAACGCAAATATCATTTGGTGGAAATCCACGGTAGTTCCTTTGTAAAGATATCATTACTGGTATAACTGCGGACTGAACAGGAAATAAATGAGTTATATCAGCTTTTTTCATGTTACTTATAGTATTATCTGAAAGGAAAGTAAGGTCTGAATTACCCAATTTACTTGAATGTATGTCAGAAGATATTAAAATTGGTTCAGCAAGCCATCTAGGCAAATCTCGTTTTATTTTTTCTTTCTTAACTCGCTTTTGTTTACCAAGTACTGGGAAGACAGTATCTTCTTCTGTAATCATTGTCTTACCAGATGGGTCAACGAATGTTTTATCGCTGGTAGTATCATTGATATCTTCATCAGCGTTTATATTAAAAGACGTTTCATCATTGGTTAGTTCTACTTCTTCTTCTAAAACTTGTTCTTCTTCTATTGACTTTTTCTGTTTCTTTTTCTTTGGCAGTCTCTCTTCGTTGTTATCTACATCTTCTGTAGAAGAGTTCATCATTGAGGTTTGAAAGTCGTTACACGTCTTGTCATCATTTTCATCAGATTCCAATTCCAGCAATTCTGTTTTCATCTTCTTCTTCTTTTTCTTCTTCTTCTTTTCAGGAGAACCTTTGGGTTGGTTTAATGCATCATCTACACAAGTGTCTCTGGAGGGACTGTCCGCATGTACATCATTAAGAGATTTTTTCTTTTTCTTCTTAATGGGAGAATCATTATTTTCTCTATCAATGATTTCTTTCTCTACATCAAAATGTTCTTCTTTTTGCTTTCTTTTCTTCTTCTTTTTAGTTTCAATTTCTTTTTCTACTACTACTACTTCATCTTCAGTTTCTATTTTTAACAATTCTCGTTCCTGTTTTCTTTTTTTGATCTTTTCAAGAAATGTTTGTAAACTGGCATCCTGGTCTACCTTGAAGAAACAGAACAGAAGAAGTAAAACATGAAAATTTAACCATGACAGTAACATATGATCTATAAAGTAATTACCAATAATAATTCGTATAAAAATTCGTACAATTTTCAAATATTCTTTGTGCATACCCAGTCCCTAAGACTTCAATTTCTTTAACTTTTGTAGGAAGTAGAAATATGATTGGAAATCATTTATCAGCCAGGGTCTAATCTAGAATAGGAGATCAGCATTCGATCAGTTGTTCGATCAGCGTTCGATCAGTTGTTCGATCAGCGTTCGATCAGTTGAATAACCACAATTATTATGTAACTGAGCCCTAAATATACCCAGCTTTAAAAAATAGGTATTTTTAGAACAATTACATACAAGGGGGAATTTCAACACCATAATTTTAGGGTCAGTGTCCGATTGGCAGATCAGTGTCCGATTGGCAGATCAGTGTCCGATTGGCAGAGGCTTAAAAGCTCTAGATTAGGGCCCGTCCGTAAATTCTTCCAAATTAACACAAACTATGAAAGTGATAAATAAAAAATCACAAATTCTGACAAGTGAATATGTTAGAATGTATATAGTAACCTTGAACGTTCACAGAAATTCTCCATTAAATCAATTTCCAACCTAAAAAAGTGTCTTTGTATATACTTTGTATTTTGAGATGAATAGAGAATAAAGAGCTAACTGTTCTGGACCGTCCACAAAATTAGTATTGAAATTCGTATCAGTTTTCATGCAGGAGTGTTTTTGTGCATACGTAGCATTCACAAAGACACTTCTTTTGTGATGAAAATGGTATGATTTATAATACTAATTTTAAAATTACCTTTTCTGTTTCATTTCCATATCTTTCAATATTAAACAACATATTTCTTGTTGTGTTTTCTCTTTACTCTAGAAAATAAGGACAAACTGTTGAGTTCATAGTTGAAACTAACTTGCTATGTAAAACTACACAATGTCTGTTTTACTCGAAAATTAGTCATTTTCTAAACCGTGCAATTTATTTTATGTGATTGCCAGGCCTTTAACTTCTTAACTCCCTGAATACATTTTTGTTCATAAAGCCGAATCTCCACGAGGCGGAAAAAGTAGACGCGGGCGACATTTTCAGCCGCTACAGTGTTTTAATCTCCACTGATAACTATAGAAATCAAAAATAGTTTTTTTTTAAAACACAAGGTGTCATAACTTGTTTACATTTTTTAATGCATTTTTATTGGTTAGTTTTTAAGACGACCAGCGAAAAGTAGAAATGGTTTCTACTTTTTTCGCAGTTCGACTTTTTCTGCTTCTACCTCAAAAATGTTGCGCAATAGCATCTACTGCGTATGTGGCGAGGCTGAAAATGTCGCCGGCTCTACATGTTCCACCTCGTGGAGATGCTTAATATAGCGATTACTCCAGAGTATTCTTAAGTTATACCCTTCAAGACAAGAAACAAATGATAATAACAAAGACTGCATGAGTCTTGAAAATGTGGATTATTTCGGCGAAGTTTTACTAAGGAACATTGCCTAATCTGAATCAAAAGCGTAAATGTAGACAATAACACGGTTGCCACCGATCAGTAATACCTCTAAGATTTCTTAAAAGGTTTTAACTACCTACCCAAAAACACGATTTCCATGATTTTCCCTGTGTTCCCTACTATGGTGGCAACTCTGTAGCTACAAAGGAGAACATATCCATGAAATAAATATTGAAAATTGAACACTTTTCAATGTTGGATGTTTGGGGATAGTCATCATATCGGAGAAGCTTAAAACTGCCCTTGTACGAAATATGCTTGGCAAATACGGAGAGCATGAAATATAATTCTTTTATAAATTACTTGAAAGTGATGATTAGGTTCCTCCTTGTATTTACTATACAGAGTTTATAACCATTCTGCAGTATAAAAGAGTGGTATCAAAAGTGTGATTAAACGACCGTCCACAAGAAGGAGCCGTCTCAAAAATTCGCACTATTTCGATTCACAATTCGCTTTATTCCTATTAATTTTCATCTCAGATAAAGCGTTATTGTGCATACTTTGTATGCACAATAACACTTCACATCTAAGGTGAATAATAACACTTCACATCTAAGGTGAAAATGAAGCGAATTGTGAAGCGAATTTAAGCGAATTTTTGAGACGGTCCCTTAGTATGCAGTGATACAAATTTCCATAAGAAATTGTGGACGGTCTCTAAAGGACCAAACTTTATCCTAATGGCTGTAGAGCAAAGCAATAGCAATCCATCTCCGGTAACAATTGATATAAGATTTACCCACACAGTATCGTCCTTAATATAAGTTTGCCATTTCATATGTGTGAACCCTATTCTGTAAAACTCAAATAAATAAGTTTTCGTTTCAAAACTTCGTCTTAATTCGTTTCACAACTTATTTTGTTTTCATTTCATATGAGGTGTCATTGTGCATATAAAGTAAAGTTGAACCCTGATATTTCGAACTGCCAAGAGACCAACAAAATAGTTCTAGAAATCGGGGGTTTGGATCTAAGGGACAGACAAATTAGGAAAATCGTGTTTGAACTGTATGGACAAAGACACTTCATCTAAATACAGGCACTTATTCAATTTCTTTGTATGGAGATGAAAATGCCCCTTTTATGTTTTTATGTAAAATAGTTCTAAAAATACCTTTTTAGGGTTGTTTTACATAAAAGGGACCATCCACAAAATTCCTATGGAAATTTGTATCAATTTTCATACAGAAGAAGTGTTTTTGTGTATACTTAGTATGTACAAAAACACTTCTTCTGTGATGAAAATTCTGTGGACGGTCCCTAAACAAAATGTTCTTATTTAAATGATTAGACGCTACTGGCTTATCAATTTTCATACAGAAGGAGTGTTTTTGTGCAAACTAATTATGCACAAAAAAACTACTTCTGTGTTGAAAAAGGTTAATATAAAGATACGAAATTTGTTGACGGTCCCTAAGTAAAGTTGATTATTGAGACGGTTCCTGTCAGCAATAGATAAACTTTATTGCAACTTCTCGTTCTAGTTAATCAAAGGTGGATCATCAAATTCTGAATCTTAATCCAAAAATAAATTTGACGCTTACCAAACAAAATAGATTTTCACTTAGCTACTTCTGATTGGTTAACGTAAAATCAAATTCTAGATTTTTAAGGATTCGTCTCAAACATTTACTTTAAGAATTCTCTTTATTCTCACCATTTTTCATTCGAAAGAACAATGACATTTCATCTGAGATTTGTGAAACATACCAAGACGAACTTTTGAAACTGATTATATCTACCCTGGAATATAGTTTATATAAAAAATAATTTGTATACTAACCGTTTTTCAAGGGACCGTCTACAAAATTCGTATACCATAATCATCACAGAATAATTGTCTCTTTGTCAATAAGGGTTCGTCTCAAAAATTCGCTTTAATTCGCTTCACAAATCACTTCATTTTCACCTCAGATGAAGTGTTATTGTGCATACAAAGTATGCACAATAACAGTTCATCTGAGATGAAAATTGACAAGAATGGATCGAATTTATAAAGCGAATTTTTGAGATGGTTCCTAATAAAAGTATAAATAAATACATAAATAAAAATGATACGAATTCCCATAAGAAGTTTGTAGACGATCCATAGAATAGAGTCAATCAAGTCTCAGCACAATAATTAGACACATTTTACTAGAGCAGATTTTATTTCCAATGTTGGAAACTCACTAGGAGCAAATGAGAAAGGGTGTGCAAATTCTCAAAACTGACAAAAACACCTTTGTGATATACTGTGACCAGTTACCGAATTGAAACTCGTGCTGGCAAGAAATTTCATGCCGGTATGAAAATATTTCTAAAGTTTTCAATGCTTTTATCGAAATTTGTGCTTTTATCAAAATCTGTGAGATAACCCGTATTCTGCACATCTGTATCGAAGTAAATAACAGGGTTATAATTAAAAAAACTTGTTATTTTCATGCCAGCATGAATTTTCTTGTCCTCTAAAATGTATAACCTCTCACGGAAGTTTCTGGCCGGTATGAGTTTCATGTCAGCTACGTGTATCCATCCCCTTGACATGCACACAGAAATTTCTTCTGTGATAAAAATGGTACGATTTCCGATACGAAATCTATGTACGGTCAATTACTTAATCGCATAAATAAAAATTTGAATGGTAACCAAGTTCATTGTCAATACTTTATGTTGAGCTAAGGAACCGTTTCATTAATTAGTTTCACAAATTGTTTCATTTCTATAACTTTTCAGACAGCAGATGAGATGAAAATGAAACGTATTCTGAAACAAATTACATGGTGTCTAAGGAGTTCCTCCCCCTCCCCCCCCCCATCTAATGAAGAGATGCCCCCTAAAATATCCCCCTATCATCTGCACCCAAGGATCCAAAATGGTGGCGGTGAAGTTCCGCCATAAAACAGCATTTATGAGAGAAGTAAGCCAGAATTATCGATGTGTGTATGTCCAACATTAAAGTTCGACTAACCATGAGAATGAAATGAAGACTGAAAGTTATCTCACCTTCCAACCCAACTGTACCAAGAAATGAAAGATTACCCCCTCCGTCCCCACAGATATAGCTTTGCCCCCTCCCCACTTGGACCTTCCCCCTATATTTCATCACAGAAAATTCTCCCCGCCCCCTTTTGTACCCTTTTCCCAAAAAAATTCCCCCATGGTTTAGGGTAGGGGGGGGAGACACCATGAATTAACGAGAATTTTTGCGACAAAGTCTAAACAACAAAGCATGCCAATTGTACATATCTTAACTCAATCAGTGCTGAAAGCTGCTGGGATAACAAATCATTGTTTGATTTTTGCTACTTCTGTAATTCGCTTCATTTTCACCTTGGATGAAGTGTTATTGTGCATACAAAGTATGCACAATAACACTTCATCTGAGATGAAAATTAATAGGAATGAAGCGAATTATGAAGCGAATTTTTGAGACGAATCCTTATCACCTACATCTTTCGCAATGATTGTATATTGAAGAAGTTTCAGGGTTGATAAATAATGTATCCACAAAGAGACTTCCTCTGAGTTGAAACAAGGCTTCTATCAAAAAAAGGAATTCATTTTCAACCCAGAACAAGTGTCTTTTGTGAAAAGTGAGAAATATATGAAATGAAGTTTTTTACGTAGATAGTCCTTAAATAATATTTACTTTTTAGAACTTTCAGATTGTTCATTTTTGGCTATTAGTCCCATGTAAGCATCAGTAAGAAAATCAAACTGAGGTGTTTTATTCAAAACAGTACTAATATGTTTAAACGTAACTAATGCTGGTTCTAAAGTGCTTTTGTTTTCATGAACAGCTTCCGTGTTACTTTTACATAACAAATCCATCATAAAAGATTTTACTGCAGTATGTAACATAGCTTGTAATACAGGTCCTCGTATGGAATTTATCATTACAGATGGCAGATGAATACCGAGTTGACTAGTGGTAGTATAAACCCATTCTAATTCCTTACTGGAAGAGACGGCTACAAACGTTTCTTTAGACTCTATTGGTTGTTGTATATTATCATTAGTGCAATCTATGACATCGACTTCAAAGTCGACATCAGGTTTTATAGTACAGCCTTGCAGTTTGTTTAAAGAAATTAATGCCTTTTCTTTGTTTTGAATCTCCGTAAAAATATTGGTAAAAGCTGAAAGTGACACTTGTTTACAGTGTTTGTTATCTTTTGAAAGACACTTTGAACACCACTTTGAACTTTTCTCAACCAGTTGGTTATCAGTTCCAATTAATACACCACATAACTGACACAAATCTAGACTTTCTTTGACTATTAGTTTTAAATTATGTTCTTGAGGAGTGTACCCATTTTCACGACACCACAACATGATTTGCTTTGTAGTAGGGACTATTACAACTTTATTATATGCATCTATGTATTCCAGAAATAGCCTTTTCATAAATACAGCCCGTTGCCATTCAGCAGCACGGCGCTTTGAAAAGGACCATTTGTCATAAAGTTCCAACGACATACATGAAAATGGACGTAATCGAATGTCAGGTTCTGCAGAAATCAATGGTGAGTCAATAATTAATTCGTGCAAAATTAGTCTCGCCTCAGGATCAGTAATATTATTTTTTGCCAACAAAGATTGAACTGGAGATGTACATCTAGAAACAGCTGCACTAGTCACACAACTAGAGACGACAGAAGACAGAGCTTCGATTTGTTTTAAGCGAGTCATTGGATCAAGTTTTATTTCTTGAGAATGACTTATCGAAGTCATATCATTCTCATTATCATCATTCGTATAAGTAGAGCTTTCACCAATTTTGTGATTAGAAAGATTTACTCGGTTTTCAGAGGTCTGCCTTGACAAATATTCGCCACTCTGAGTCAAAGAATTAGATGCTACAGCTTGTTCGGAATAAGTCAAAGGTAAAAATAAATCGTTGTTTCCATGTCTACAAAGTTCTAACTTGACAACTGTTTCTGCACCAAGGGTTTGAAGACCAGTATAAGTTTTATCCAGTTTTAAGTTATGTAAAATATCAAATCTTTTATTGTTACTATCCTTAAAATGTAACTGAACTCGAATTGGAAACTCACCCCATCCACGTCTTGTTAGTTGAAAAGGAGCTCTATGTATTTGTACAATATCATTAGGTATATAACTTGGATGAAGAAAAAACCATACTGATTTAACATAATGCGAAATATCCGGTTCCTCTTGTGGTCCTCGAACATATACCATCCATTTATGAGTAGCTCTATCCTTTTCTCTTTGGTTCCCTGCTACCAAATACTTTGAAACATTTCCCACTATTATCTTCTTTGTAACATAAAAACGATTTTCAACGTTTGAACAACTTAAAGTTTTATCTTCAGAAATGGTTATAATACTCTTGTCTTTTGTTTTCGAAATAGAATCTCGAATTTTTCCTGAAGAGACTTGTTCAGCAAATACTGTATTGACGGCTAACACGCCGGCATTCTCATTATTGCTGTCCGGTTTACTTGCTTGAGGCTCCTTTTTCCTTGCCCCTACTGCTTTAGACATTGGTATAAGTTTTTCACCTGATCCATAATAACTGGCAACTACATATGCACGTAGTCGATCTAGCATTGCCTTTGTTTGGCGAACATGACGATTAATTTTTGATATTTCTTGACTTTTTGCTTCTATCTCCATTTCAAATTGCTGGGTTAAGATCGTTTCAATTTTTAAAACTGTCTGTTTTTTGGTATCTTGTTCTCGTATTTTACTGCGATCAACATGATGAGTTAGATGAAATTCATTATAATCAGGATCTTTTTCTTCCTCAGTCATTTTCCTGAAAAATCAACGAAACTGACATGACCCTGGCTATCAAAGAAATCTCAATCTTTTTTAATCTAGACCATCTAAAATGGCCATTTTAGCCATTTCAATTTTTTGTTATTTTTTTAAAAAAGTATTTGCTCGTTACAAGGTCCTAAGACCACTAAAGGTAAAGAGCTATGTAAGGATTTATAGGGAAGAAAGTTGTAGTATAATGCATTATACTCCCCGAAACACTTTAAAACCTTGTAATAAGACAGTGCTATTGTTTTAAATCGTTACTTAACATTTTAACATACCGTATTTACTCGAATGGAGCTCCCCCCTTTTGGAACAATTTTTTTATGAGTGCCCCTCTCGAATGAGCGCCCCTCCTACTCTTAAAAGGGCGTTCATTTGAAAAAATATCAAAAATTTAGATAATAAAGTAATTAAACTTGTACTGTAGATGACTAATACCCGTAAATACCAGAGAGGATGTACTGTAGACATTGACGTTTAAGCTTATTATTACTTTCAAAACTTATAAAACATTGATTTTCTTTTCTGTTGACAGTGTTTCTCTGTTCTCTCGTGTTACCGAAAAAAGTAGCACCTTAATTGATCTGATCCTCACTAATAGTTCTTATATTTCAGAAACTGGTGTA